>ML419497.1:0-27961 GCA_005239525.1 Nicotiana knightiana
ATACTGATCAGACTATATTTCAAGCCATCTATTAGATACACATGTTCAATAGATCGTGTATCAACCTTACCTACCTTACCAACCCCAATGATTTCACCATTCTTTCCGTTTCCAAAGGAGACATTTCCTCCTTTGAGACTTTCAGGTGAAAGGAACTATTCCATGTTCCCAGTCATATTCTTTGAGCAGCCACTATCCAAGTACCAAATTTGGTTGTCTCCTCTCACTTGAACCTACAAAAGAATCAGGGGTTAGTTTTAAAAACCCAAACTAGTTTGGGTCATTTTCTATGAGAGAATGGATGAATCAGATTTTTCCTGGCCCACTTTGGTAGCCAGTTTTTCCCTTTTACAAACCTCTCATTTTTTCGACTGGCCTGCCTTTTTGCAATACACTCATATTTGTAGTGTCCGGTCTTACCACAATGGGTGCAGATTTTATTCTCATGAAGAGTGAGATACTTGTTTTTGGGATCCCACTTGGGAAATTGAATTCCAAAGCCAATCCCTCTCTTGTTGCTACTATGATTCTCTTGAAGCCATATCAGGGCGTCAGAGGATTTATTCTATTTACAGGTTCGATCTAATTCATGTTTGACTTTACCAAGATCTTCTTTAAGAGATCTTATCTGCTCATCCTTGGCATACATTTTATCTTTCAGTTTACCTAAGTCTTCTTCTAACACAGCATGAGAGTGATCAACTACCTTTTTACTGGATCCTAGTCTTAACTTTAAGTTTTCAGATTTTAGCTCTAGAATCTCAGTTTCGAGTGGATGAACCTGGTTCATCAAGACAGTGTTTTTCTTTTCAGATTCACTGACCCTTATTTCCAGGTCCATGCCTTTTGCTTTTAGCATTGCACACTCTTTAGATAGTTGATCCTTCTCTTTGGTTGTTTCCTCGGAATCATCTATGAAGTCAAGTAGCAAATCAGAGAGTTTCTCATTAGATAAAAACTTTATTTTAGTTTTAAGTTGTGAGATACTTACCTCTGTTTCTTCATAAGTCTCCTCATCAGATTCTTCAATTGCCATGAGAGTCTGATCTTCAGTCTCCCCATCTTCTAATTTTTCATCTGAACTTTCCCCCCAGGCAGCAACCATAGCCTTTGTTGTATTTGTCTTGGGTTGAACCTGTTCCTTCCTCCTGTTCCTTCTCTCATATCTTTCCTTCCTCCATTCTACTTCCCACTGAGGGCAGTTTTTGATGAGATGAACAGTCTTTCCACACTTGTAGCATCCCTCATTAGCTGACCTTTCTGGTGCCTTTGCCTTGTTGAAGTTTCCTCCCCTGGAGATGCCCTTTTTCCTCGTGAGAAAGTTTCTGAATTCTTTGGTTATCATGGCCATCTCATCCTCCTCCAGATCAGCTCCCTCAGTGATCCTCAGTGCTAGACTTCTCTCCTTCATTGGGGCATCCATCTTCATGGGTTGCCTTCTGAGTTCATAAGCAGTGAGGTTTCCAATCAACTCATCCAGTCTAAGGGTTGCCATATTTTTGGAATCCTGGTTGGCAGTGATCTTGTTTTCCCAGGAGATAGGCAAAACTCTTGTCAAGATCTTCTCTACCTTGTCTTCTTCAAGTATGATTCTTCCAAGAGACTTGAGTTCATTTGTCAAGGTTGTGAACCTTGTGTACATTTCCTGAATTGTCTCTCCTTCTTTCTTAGTGAAGTTTTCATAGGGAGAGTATAGTAGTGTACCTCTAGACCTCTTCACTTGAGCTATTCCTTCATGGGCTACTTGTAGTGTATCCCAAATTTCCTTGGCAGTGGTGCAGCTTTGGATTCTACTGTATTCATCTGGTCCTAATCCACACACTAGCCATTTCTTTGCTTTGGCATTCTTCTCTCATTTCTTCAGATCTTCAGTCGTGCAGTCAGCCCTAGTCTTAGGTACATCTACACCTTCAGCAGTTTTCTTCATTGTTGGAAGTGGTCCATCAGTGATTATGTCCCAGAGTTCATAGTCTTCTCCAATAAGGTGATCATTCATCTTGTTCTTCCACCATGAGTAATATTGGCTATTGAAAAGTGGTGGCCTTGCAGTAGATTGACCCTCCCAGTTTCCAGGTGGTGTACTCATCTTGATCTTCTCCAAGGTGTTAGCCTTTCAAGGATAACCTGCTCTGATACCAATTGTTGTTTTAGACATTAATACCACACAATTATATAAGTTAATTGTGAGGTACCCAATTTTTCTAGTGCTGTCTAACTGGAAGAACCTGGTTCTTCTTGATGTACTTACTTCTACTGTTGCGGAATATTAAAAAGCAGTAAAGTAAAAACACATAGATTTTTACGTGGAAAACACCTGGCTCAAAAGGTGAAAAAATCACAACTTACTCCTCAGTAGGATTTGCTCAAACACTTCACTAAAAACTCTGAGCCAAACCGACTTACAAAATAAACTTTTTTGTAATCCTAGGACTAACTCTAATCCCTTTGTAGTAACTAGCCCCTAGCTAATTTCTACAAGCTCCAAGTTAACTCTAACTTGAACAATACGTACCTATTACAATTGCTTCTATGAAAACTGAAAAGATACAATATTAAAGCTCCTACTACAATCAACTAGACTCAATAATTAATCAGATGGAACTGATTTTTCTAGATGAACTGTAGCCTCTGCATCGCACAGTAATTCTGTTTTGATTCACTTCAGCTTTGTGCGTCTATTTTTTCAGCAGAAATACATCAAGTATTTATAGAGTCAGTCGTTGAGCTTGTCTTCCAATTCCAGTTCAACTCTACCTGGGAGAACAAGTTCTTATCAAACTCAACTTCCTTCCTTCGTTTCTGTCCTTGCTGAATTCGACTTCTATTCTTTCATCAATTTGCAACCTTTTCGCATTAGAAGATACTCTTCTTGTTCATTGATACTTCACAATCGCATTCATCTCCTATGCATATAAGGTTTGTGTGCCAACTCGTCAGGTCAAGTATGTGTGCTCTGATGGACCTGGTTCAACTGGTCAGCATTTTGTCAATCTTCAAAACTATGCAGTGACATGGGTCAACAATATGCACTAATCACATTTACAGTAAACCCACCAACTACCAACTTAATACTCATCAACCTATCATTTACCGTCCTAACCTCAACCACGAGCTCCATGTCTACTAAAATACCTACTCCATTCTTGCCCCCAGCGCTCCCTGAGTACCACAGTTTAAACCCATCTACATCTCGTGCCCTAGTACCCTTCCATCTAGTCTCCTGAACACACGCTATGTTGATCTTCCTCTTCTGAAGAATCTTAGCTAACTCTATATACTTCTCCGCCAACGTCCCAATGTTCCAAGACCCAATTCTCAACCTAGAGGCTTTCTTACCCCCTTCCCACCCTTGGACCCCACCCCAACCCCGCTCGAGGATATGACCTTACTCTCACATCGTTCACTACCGCCACTATAAGCAAAAGGTATTAGGTAAACACTACCACATAATATGTTTGGATAGTGCTCATAAATAAGTTCATTCTGAAATGAACAGCAAATTATCAAGAAAGTGTGAAAGCATGTGATTGGAACACTCACAATTGATATTTATGACAACTAAAAGAGTCATGTCTTTATTCGGCTGAAGGACTGTCAGATTTTGTTCATGTGATGTATGAGCTTTCATTTCCTCTCTTTCTTTGTCTCTAAATTGAGCAAAGCTCAAAGCTTTTCCTTCCAACCACTTCCTTTTCTTTTAGTTGCATTTGTTTTAGTCCAAAAATAATGCTTGTTGTTCAAACAAAATCAAATAGATACAACATTGATGTATATATTACGCATCATAAAACTTTTTCCTTTTTTTTCAGAAGGATAACAGTTTAGCAACGATGATTTGTAAGCACACAAGCCAACCCTTATTTATAGTATAATCGCAAATGGTTTGTTTCAACAAGAATCACTGAAATGAACAACCACCAAAACAACTGGCAATAGAATATTATAACCTCTTTGCCTTAGTTAGAAATATTGATTTAAAGCATCAGATTAACAAAGCATTACCTGAATGCTTCATTTGTCTTATATGGAACAATTATCCGTCTTCAGCAATATTTAATGGTGTATTTCTTTAATGGAGATAATTCACAACAACTCCCAAACATGTATCATTCGAAAAATAAAACAAATCAGCATATAGTTACAAGTGCAGTAGAAAAGTTGAGTTTAGCATTACCTCAGCTGATAAATGCGAGGACAAGCATTTGTTGTAGTAAGCAAGACATGAGAGTTTAAGCAGAAGTCACTCGACTCTCACCGACAGTTTCCTTCTTCCCTCTTATCATACAAGCTAGTAAACCTTCAGTTTCTACAAGTGCAGAAAAGCATTTCTTCAACAAATATCAACATTATAGCAAACACCAACATTTACCATAGAATTGAACAAACTCTCGAAAGATTTTGTGTTTCCTCTAAGAAGAAACTTTATATTTTTGTTGATCAAGTATGTGCAGGTAGCATCGGATGACTTCAGGCAAATGATTGTAGTACTCTTTACAGAACCCAGCTGCTTTGGTATGTTGTAAAGCTAGAGTAATTGGCAACGTAACTTTTGACCAAACCAATTGAAAGAATGCTTATAGTCGATATACCTGCATTTATATAGATGTCAAATTTATAAACCATAATCTAATACAAAAAGTTTCCACTACATAACAAAGATGAGGATGTTGAGAGAAACAGATGTACTCTTTGTCTCACTCACTCGCATTGGGAAAGACTTTAGCCCTCTCAGTAATCTTGGAATTAAACTCTATTATAAGCAGAGTAGTTGAAACATTTTTTTATTGATAAGGTAAGATTTTTTTTAACATAAAACAATGTCAATCTGATATTATGAAATTACGAGGAGAGTAGCTGAGACTTTGTTACATCAGCAGACAACTTCACAAATATGAGCACATCTGAGTTTCTAAAGACTATCTCTGTACCATAAAAATCATAAACAATCAAATTTACCAAAGTTATGGATCGACAAAAGAGACAATTTACAATATCACAACTACCAAACTGACCTTCATAAAATAACCAAAATTCCCAGCACCCATTACCCCAAAATGGATTTAGGAAACTCAAGTTGGAAAGAAGAAGCGAACACCAATTTCAGAATCCAATTTCAACAACCACTTTGCTCTTCCCTTTAACGAAATTGTCTTTTCAGTTCTTTTTTTTTTTTAATGACAACCCAATTGACAAAAAAATCATTCTCTCTGGTTTGCAAATCCTTTTATGCTGTTGAATCTCATCATGCGAAAATCTCGAAACCCCTAAGATCAGAACAGTTGACAAAGATTCTCACGGGAACTCTTAATATTTTCCTCTGCCCTAGAATCACAGTGATAAGAAACAACACCAAAGCTCCACCCAAAAAGGGGGGAAAACACAGACGAAGAAATTTCAGAGAAGGCAAATTGGAGTACAAAATAAGACCCTTATGCAGAATTACTAAGGCAAATGGAAGAGAGGAAAAAAATTGTAGAAAACGTAAACTGACCAGTTCATGGGTGTAGCAGCGAAGAACCCAGCGCCTGACCAAAGTTATGATATATTTCCCCCTCAACTAGAAACAAAGATCGTACTGAACAGAGGAATATAAAAGCAGAACAACTACGGGAAAACAAAGATTAAAATGGGAAACCCACAAAAGATAAGAACAAAGGAGTGAGGAAGTAGGAGGAGAGTTTCAGAAACGGTGGAAGTTTACTGAGTTGCTACTTTATTCTATCAGTCTGAAGCTAAATTCTTCAATCTAATATCTTTTCATATCTTGATAAGGTGCCTTGAATATTTCATTTCATAACTCTTGCTTTACATAAGTATTTCAGTATCTACAAATTAGATTTACATTTAAATACTTAGTAACCAGAGGCAGAAGTAAAAATCAATAAAAAAGATATACAATTATCCGTGTAAGGAACAGTAAAATTAAAGAGAAGGTAAAAATAAAATGAAAAAGACTATAGCAAGTGATTCAAAAAGGTATAATGAAAAGGGAAATTGGAAGAGGAGCTGAACAGCGCTGGAAATTACGAGGAAGAAACTGTAGGGACTGCAAATCGGGAGGAAACAGAGTGTAGATGAGATGTTCGTTTGAGCGGGGTAAAGCAATGTGTCAAAACTAAGGTAGGGTTGACTCGTGATTTTTGCCAAAATATTTGCAGTTTTCCCAAAAACCCCGGACAACCCCAATACACATGGTAATTAAATGGTCATGGGTTCAGAAAGCGGGTTATTACAGGTGCTGAAAGTAACACAACGCAAAGTGTGAAAATAATTCAGTTTGCAGAATGGTTTCACTGTTGAAATAATGTCCGTAGAAAGAAAAAGAAAAACAGAAAGCTACCCAGTCAGTTAACGTACCAAGTTTTCTGACTCTCTCATTCCTTCGGTATGGTATTATCTCAAAAAGCATAGAGGCCAAATGTGTTCTTTGTCTCAGTTTCTGATAATTATGAATAACAGATCACAGCGCAGAAGAATTGTGAAACTTAGATAGAGATGGGAGTCAAGGTTGAAAAGAAAGAAATTGCAGAGAAAGTGATAAATAAAGCTGGCAAATTTTAGATGTGCTAGCTGTTAGTTATAACATAATATGAATTTTACTCTTGATGCAATTTTAGAACATGATCGATGATGCCAAAGTCCTGCCTCCAGAGTCCTTCGGACATGGAATCTTGGCCTTGGTCAAGGTCAAATTTGTGGCTTAGTTTGAAAATGACCTAACAATAACATTGAGATTTGAGACAAGGCTGAACTGTAGGAAGATTGATAATGGTTACTCAATTTCAGACCTTTGCTTTTCTTTGTTTTTGTAATGCAAGGTCTGCATTAAATACACACTGAGAGGGCAACATGTGTGACAAAAGTGCTTGGCCTCATTGAGCCTGTTAAATTTGGCATCTATCCATTATATTGTTAGATGTGTATTTTAATCATTCCTGAAACAGGGAAAAAGGAGAATAGTACATGCCCCAGAAAGCAAAAGGGAACTGCACTAATATTTGGCCATAAGTTGAAATAGATATAGCTGTCTCTCTGTGAATTTCATGAATGATATTCTGGCAATGTTTACAGTGGTGGTAATATATTGAATAGGGCAATAGATATGATGAGAGCAGGGGGGATTTTAGTGCAGAAATAGTGTGCATAAGGTAGACTGAGATGGATGAGAAGGATGTGTCTGCAGTTGGAAGGAAGAAAAAAAAGACAGATCCACCACTAGAACCTCTGTCACACTTTTTAAAGTTTTACCTCACAAAGCTAATGACGCAAGGTTGGTTTCTTTCTTCTTTCAACCCCACATTTGGTTTCTATCTTCTTTTTCTTTGTTGTGCGAATCTACTTTTGATTCCTGTTTTCTTTCTATGTGAGTCTACTTTTGTTTCCTATTGTTTTCCTTGTTTGCTTCCCCATCTCCCTTGTCAGCTCAAGGAAAGGGTGAAAAGATGGTTGTGGTAGAACTCACATTTGATGTAGAAGTCCAAAAAAGAACTCACATTTGATGCAAAAAATCTGCAGCAGTTGTTCTATTCTGACCATGACATCCACTGTGCTTACACACTACCATCCAGGATAGTTATAGTTGAATTACAGAAAATTATCGGCAAGAAAAACCTGAACCAAAAGCTTTTGCAGTAAACAAAATGTAAACAAATATTGTAGAAGAATTTTCTCTTAATTTCTGTGTATAAAGTTGTACAAGGACTAATCTATTTATACATGAAAAAAGAATCTTCTCTAACAGATTTTGTAACAGATTTGGACAAGTATCCTTTTATTATTTGCTCTACACTAACTAACTAATGACTGAATAATGAGCCTAGTATCAATATTTACAATTGGGCCCTAATATCAGCATTTACAATTGGGCCCGAATTATTGAGCCTGAATCTTAAACCCTTAATACTTAGGGCAATCCTTTCTTATTAGGGCAACCCTTTCTCTCTAAACTCCAAACACAGCCTCAGATTATCACAACTCCAAGACCCAACCTCAAGTTGTAGGGGAAGACGAAACACCCAACTTGTGAAGGAGAGTTGTGTGTAAAGGTCCGGTGAGTGACTTCGTGAAGAGATCGGCCAGTTGGTCTGAAGATCGAACTAAAGACAAAGAAATTAGACCAGCCAAGTACTGTTGACGAACAAAATGGCAGTCGATTTCGACATGCTTTGTCCGTTCGTGAAACACTGGGTTCTTAGCTATGTGAATCGCAGCCAGACTGTCGGAGTGAAGAGGAACCGGCAAAGGGACTGGAACGGAGAGGTCCTCAAAGAGACGAACAAGCCATGTAAGTTCTGCCACCACTCTCCGCATAGATCTATACTCAGCTTCTGCGGAGCTTAATGAAATAGATGTCTGTTTTTTTTATTTCCACGGTATTGGCGAAGACCCAAAAGATATGTAGAAACCACTAACTGATTTTCTTGTGTCTGGACAGGTACCCTAATCGGAATCACAGAAAGCCATGAGTTCAAAAGAAGGAGAAGCAGACATGAATAACCCTAATCCTGAGTCTTTTAACAATTATCGAGGCACTCGAAGAGCAGCAGCAAGATGAGGCTCACGGGGATCCTGCATGTACTGGCTGAGATGTTGTACAGTGAAAGACAAGTTCGGCCTTGTATGAGTGAGGTAATTCAGTTTTCCTAACAGATGCATGTATAGGGTAGGATCAGAAATAGGCTTCTCTTCATTTACTTGTAATTTAGTGGTTGAATCTAAAAGAGCAGAAACTGGTGATAGAGGTAAAGAATCAAATTCTTGTAGCAAGTCCAAAACAAACTTTCTTTGAGAAAGAATAAGACTATAGGGCTCCCGAATCACCTCTATTCCCAAAAAATAATGTAATTGCCCAAGATCTTTAATTTTGAACTCTGTGTCTAAGAACACCTTCAAAGACTGTAATTCTGCTGGATTGTTTCCAGTTAGTAAAATGCCATCCACATAAACTGTAACTATAGAAATGAAACCATCTGCCTTTTTAAAAAATAATGAATAATCATTTAAGGAGTAAGTGTAACCTTTGAAATTAAGAGCAGCTATGAGCTTAGCATACCATTGTCTGGAAGCCTGTTTGAGTCCATAAATGAACTTTTTAAGCAGACAGACATGGTTAGGAGAAGGAGGATTAAGCCCAGCTGGAAACTTCATGTAGACCTCTTCATTGAGGTCTCCATGAAGAAAAGACATTGTTCACATCCAGCTGAAAAAGACCCCACCCCCTTTTTATAGCTGTAGCCAAAATGCACCTTATAGTAGTCATTTTCACCATTGGTGAAAATGTCTCATTATAGTCCACACCTTCTTGTTGAATATCACCTCGAATAACCAACCTAGCCTTTAATCTTTCTAAATTGCCATCAGAATGTTGTTTGATTTTATAAACTCATTTTGATGGCAATGCCTTCTTACCAGGAGGCAGTAACACAACATCCCAAGTCTTGTTCAACTGTAAGGCAGAAATTTCCTTGGCCATGGCTTCTTGCCAACCAGGGTGATGTGCTGCCTGAACATAACTCAGTGGTTCTTGAATATTAGCAACAGAGTTGAGCATGACTTGGTTAGTAGAAGATAAATTGGCAAATGGAAGAGAGTTAGGTTCAATAGGGCTAAGGAAACAATTAGAAGTAACATTTGTTAAGTGGACAGCATTGCAAATGTAATCATCTAGATAGAAGGTCGTTTGTGAGTTCTAGAAGTGTGCCTAACTAACTGCTGCAAAATAGGCTCTAGTGTAGTTGAACCAGAGGGAGGAGAACCAGAATAAGAGGAATCAGGTTCATACACATAATGATCAAAAAACTAAGGTACTGTAGAATGGTGATTTGTGTGTATGGGAGGAGTAGAAACAGTTTTAGAAACAGTAGGATCAGGAACAGACTCAACATTCTCAGGAATAATAGTATTGGTAGGAAAAAAAATAGTAGAATTCTTACTGTTGAGAAAGGGAAAGTATTCCTCATGAAATACTACATCTCTTGAAACAGTTATTTTCATTATTTGAAGATTCAAAACTTTGTAACCTTTCTTGTTATAAGGATACCCTACAAAAACATGGTAAAGCCCTAGGTTGAAATTTTGTTCTGTGAGTGACAAGAGTAGAAGTGAAGCATAGGCATCCAAAAACTTTAAGATGTGAGTAATCAGGCTTAACTTTAAACAACTTTTCATAAGGTGTTTTGTAGTTCAGAACTGGGTGGCTGTCAATAAACATTCACCCCAATAAATTATGGGTAAATGAGACTGAAATAATAAAGCCCTGTCAGTTTCTAGTAAGTGCTTGTGTTTTCTCTCCACAACTCCATTTTGTTGTGGAGTAGAGACACATGAGGTTTGATGGAGAATACCTTTTGATTTAAAAAAAAACAGATTGATATGTACCAGTACCTAGCTCAAAGGCATTATCTGATCTAATGATTTTAACATGGGAATTAAATTGTCTTTCAACCATAGAAATGAAAGACTGTATGATAGAAAAAGCATTGGATTTGGTACTTATCAAATGAGTCCAAGTGGCTCTACTAAAATCATCTACAATAGTCACAAAATATTTAAAACCATCATGTGTTGAAGATTTATAGGGCCCCCAGGTATCCACATGTATTAATTCAAAGATAGATTTGGTAGAGATTATAGCAGATGAAAATGGTAACCTAGTTTGCCTAGTCATAGGACAAATAATACATGGACAAGTGAATTTTAAGGAAGAGGAGGAAACTGGAATAGTATGCTTCATATTTCTTAAAGGCATATGGCCTAGTCTATAATGCCAGCTTTTCTTTTACATTTGAATCAAAAAAACTGGAACAACTAGTAAAAACATGGGCAGAATCTGTAAAAGACAAACAACTTGGATTTAAATTGATCATGTTCTTTAGACTTGAACCGGAATTCTTCTTCTTAGACTTGAGAATATATAGGACTCCTTCTTCTTTACCAAGAACCAGAGGGCTCTTCAGTGAAGGGCCCTGCAACATGAGACAAGAATTAAGTGTAAACAGAAGGAATTTGTGAAGATATTTGTAGAGTTTGTGAACTGATAGCAAGTTAAACCTGAAAGAAGGTATATAAAGTACATTATGAAGCACCAGATTAGACAGGAGACAAATAGAACCTGATTGAGTAACCTTGACTCTATGAGAATTTGGTAGATTAACCATTATAGGTTTGGTCAATAATGTGAGATTTGTAAAAAGATCTTTATCAAAAGTCATGTGCTCAGTTGCTCCACTGTCTAAAATCCAAGAATCACTATTGATATGTAACAAACAAGCATAAGAATTAAAGAACTGCACCATACCAACACAACTTAGGTTGACAGAAGCTTCAGTGGTATTGGTATTCTTTTGATTCATCTGCTCTAGAATCTGCATAAGCTGAGAAACTTTTTCTGGACCCAAACTCTTTAAATCTAAACTGATGTCATCTGAATGGGAGGCTTCACCAGTGGTATAAACTTGGTTAGATTGAGCTTGTCCCTGATACTTCTTACATTTAGTGAACTTCCATCCCTCTGGATAACCATGAAGCCTATGACATTTTTCAACGGTATGATTTGTCTTCTTGCAATAATTGCAGAACAGAGATCCTTTCTTAAGTTCAAATTGTTGTAGTTAGCCTTATAGTCATTGAACTTCTTTCCATGATAGTTTTGGACCAAAAAGGATGCTGAATCCGTCGGATAGGTAGGTGCAACATGAATTTCCCTTTGTTTTTCATCTTGAATGACTAGGGAGTATGCTTGACCAATAGTAGGCAGGGGGAAGACAATAAGATATTGCTTCTAACACCAATGAAAGTGTCGTTTAGACCCATAAGGAATTGCAACAACCTTTCATCTTGGTGTGCCTTAATTCCTTTGACTTTAGCACCACAAGTACAGTCACAAGAACAAGCTAGAAAATGTATTAAGAGCATCTAGTTCGTCCCATAAGCTTTTCATTTTGGTAAAATAGCTAGAAATGCTAGAGTTTCCTTGTGTCACAGCACTAAGATCCTTTTGTAATTGAAACAATTTTGCACCACTTGCTTGACCAAATCTGTCTTCCAGGTCAGACCACAAGACTCTTGCACTTTGGGAATAAGAACACTCTCAGCAATTTCTTTTGAGAGAAAATTGAGCAACCAAGAAAGAACCATATCATTGGATCTGATCCAATGTTTGAGCAAATCAGATTCAGCATCAGGAACAGCTAGGGATCCATCAATGAATCCTAGCTTGTTCTTAGCTGAAAGAGCTATCACCACTGCTCTCCTCCAGCCTCCATAGCTTCTGCCATCAAAGACAGTGGAGACCAGATTCATGTCGGGATAGTCTGAAGGATGTAAATAAAAGGCATGTGATGAATCTATTGTATCAGTTACAGTAGATCCATCACTCCTTTCAGTAGAAGAGTTACTGGTATTTCCAGCAAGAGGAGGGGGAATTTCTGCCATTGTAAATCAAAAGAAAAAAGTATGAGTTGGTTTTGCAAGAATTTTATACCTGCTCTGATACCATGAAAATGTAAACAAATATTGTAGAAGAATTTTCTCTTAATTTCTGTGTATAAAGTTGTACAAGGACTAATCTATTTATACATGAAAAAAGAATCTTCTCTAACAGATTTTGTAACAGATTTGGACAAGTGTCCCTTTATTATTTGCTCTACACTAACTAACTTATGGGCTGAATAATGAGCCTAGTATCAGTATTTACAATTAGGCCCTACTATCAGCATTTACAATTGGGCCCGAATTTGTGGGCCTGAATCTGAAACCCTTAATACTTGGGGTAACCCTTTCTTATTAGGGCAACCCTTTCTCTCTAAATTCCCAACACAGCCTCAGATTATCACAACTCAACAAATAGAGAGAACCTGGACCAAATGATTCTGCCAATAGAGAGCTCTAGAATAGAATTGACAAGTTGATGCTGCTGTTTTCCAGTGCGACTTCCCTTTATTCTTGATGATAGAATGATTTTTGTTGGACTACATATTGTTGAAGTTCTCCCAGAATATAACAAAATGTAGGAGTTGTGTACAATATTTTCCTTCTTGAAGTAAGTATCAATCTAATGAGAGTATTTGAGCTGTAACACAGTTTCTTATTTTCTATTAGAGAACTTTATTTCTTTTCATGGTGCAGTAACTAATAAGATTTTGAAGTATTGCCATAAAAACCAATATACTAGCTCATAATAACAAGACTGCTAATGTCATAGATGCAGGAAAATACATCTATATTGTCAAATAACATTGAAACAAGAAAATAAATGGCAATGGGCAAAATGGTATAAAGACGCTACTCTAACTTATTCATTTGTGTTATTAACTGATTTTCTTAATAAAATTACAAAAACCATGAAAGATATTTTGAATTAAAGATAACGCTACACAAATTGTTGGCCCGTGCTACACGGGCCAACTGTATCTAGTATTGTTATAAGCAAAGAAAGTCTGGTCGAACTGCTATAGATTGAAAGCGTACCTGTCAGATGCCTCACAAAGAGAGATTGAGCAGTCAACAGTCTCCTAACTCCACAAATTTCCATCATAAGATTATCCACTAAGAAATAGGAGAAAGAGATAACGTATTGCTCGTTAGGACTCAAGAGAGAAAGCTGCAAATCAACTTGCTCAGATCAAAAGCCAACAATTTCAATAATGAAATTAAGAGAAAGCCCAAATAGCGATTACATCCAACCTAAAGAGGAAGTTCCAATCTGACCCAGCTTACGAAATAAAATTGTGGAACAAGCTAACTTTATCGCACTAAACTACTCCACTAGAAATTAATCTCCAGACATACTACATAGAGCTCCCGATACTGAGTGGATGTTGCGAATAGAGAATGAAACATTTGCTGAAATCCTTCACATTCAAAACAAAGCGAGATGATGCAAAACTTAAAGGAAACATAAATATCAACTACTTAATAGTACAACACTGACAATGAGCAAAGCCACAGCAAAAACTAATAACAAACTAATGGACAGAACATTTTTGGCGTAATAGAAGTTTATTTTAGATAATACAAGGCCTAGAACTAGCTCTGTAGCATCTCAAAGTCAATAGGAACTTCTCCCGTCACCCTCTGTGATCACATCTTTGAAAGCCCCCCCACTGGGAATCATAGGTAGAACATGTTCCTGATGAGGCACAATCACATCCAACAAGTATGGCCCAGGAGTGTCTAACATCTTTTGAATAGCTGCTCTAAGATCATCTCTGTGTGTCACTCTCGCAGCAGGTACACCACAAGCCTCTGCAAATTTCAACATATTAGGAAAGATCTCTGCCTCATTAGAAGGATTCCCCAGGTATGTGTGTGCTCTGTTAGCCTTATAGAACCGATCCTCCCATTGAACCACCATTCCCAAGTGTTGATTATTCAGTAACATAATCTTAACCGGGAGATTCTCCACCTTAATAGTTGCTAGCTCCTGCACATTCATGATGAAACTGCCATCGCCATCAATGTCAACCACAACTTCATCTGGTCTTCCAACAGCCGCACCAATAGCAGCGGGCAAACCAAATCCCATCGCTCCTAATCCACCAGATGTCAACCATTGGCGTGGCTTTCTGTACTTATAATATTGAGCAGCCCACATCTGGTGCTGCCCAACACCAGTACTTATAATAGCATTCCCATTAGTTAACTCATCTAGAACCTGGATAGCATATTGCGGTGGAATAGCATCACCAAAAGTTTTAAAATTCAACGGGTACTTCACTTTCTGCTCCGTCAACTCCTGCCTCCAAGCAGAAAAATCCAACTTCAGTTTACCTTCCTTACTCTCCAATATCGAATTCAAACCCTGTAGCGCCAACTTGATATCCGCACAAATGGAAACATGAGGCTGCTTGTTCTTTCCAATCTCAGCTGAATCAATATCAATGTGAACAATTTTCGCTCGGCTAGCAAAAGCTTCTAACTTTCCAGTAACTCTATCATCAAACCTCACCCCAAATGCGAGCAACAAATCACTACTGTCCACAGCATAATTAGCATAAACAGTACCATGCATACCCAACATTGAAAGGGAAAGCTCATCCCCAGTTGGAAAAGCTCCAAGACCCATCAAAGTACTTGCCACTGGGATACCCGTTAGCTCCACAAATCGTCTCAGCTCCTCACTCGATTGCGAACACCCACCCCCCACATACAAAACAGGCTTCTTTGACTCAGAAATAAGCCTAACAATTTGTTCTAAAAGCATCTCATTAGGCAATTTAGGCAACCTAGACATATAACCAGGCAACCTCATTGGCTGATCCCAGTCAGGTATCACCAATTGTTGCTGAATATCCTTAGGTACATCAATCAAAACAGGGCCAGGCCGGCCCGATCTCGCAAGGAAAAAAGCCTCACGTACAACCCTAGGAATATCCTCTACGTCCATAACGAGATAATTATGCTTGGTAATCGATCTAGTTACCTCAACAATTGGAGTTTCCTGAAAAGCATCAGTACCGATCATCCTACGTGGCACTTGACCGGTTATAGCAACAATGGGGACGCTATCCAGCAGGGCGTCCGCGAGGCCACTGACGAGATTGGTGGCGCCGGGGCCGGAGGTGGCAATGCAGACGCCGGGGAATCCGGTGGCGCGTGCGTAACCCTCAGCGGCGAAGACACCGCCCTGCTCGTGACGTGGCAGCACGTTGCGGATGATGCTTGAGCGCGTCAAAGCTTGGTGAATCTCCATGGAAGCGCCGCCTGGGTACGCAAAAACGTCCGTAACTCCTTCTCTTTCGAGGGCCTCCACGAGAACATCGGAACCCTTTCTGGGTTCGTCAGGGGCAAAACGGGAAACGAAAGCTTCGGTTTTTTGGGTCTCGGAAACTTTTTGGGTAGTGGAAATGACATTAGAGATGGTGAAACGACGGCGTTGGCTATGAATGTGGGTGGGGGTGAAGTGGAGGGGTGGAGGATTGGTTTTGTGGGGGTGGTGGGGGAAAGGGAAGGTGGATCTAGGGAGGAGGGTGGAGGATTTGGAGGAGGAGGACGATAGGGTTTTGGAGAAAGCGGTAGAAGAGGGAGATGGAGCCGCCGCCGCCGCCATTATTGTTGAAATAGAGCTGTGAGAGACAAACTGAAAGGAGGGTAATGTAGATTGAGTGTGGTTGGTTTTATATTAAGTTGAGAAGATGTAAGCGCCACGAAACTGAAAGGGGTCCTACTTGATTGAATGTACGTGAATTGCAAAAATGGATGAGAACAAATGGAAGAGAGATCAAAGTGGGGAAAAAGTGGGCGTCTGGACATAAAAATTGTAAAATTTCGGAAAAAAGTGAATTTTTTTTTGAGTGAAAATGGTATTTGAAAATTAGAGTTGTATTTGAATATGAATATAATTTTGGGATTTTTTGAAGTTTTGTGAGTGATCTGAGTGAATATTTTGAAAAATAACTTTTTGGAGTTTTACAAATTTTCTAAAAATTCCAAAATCCATCTTCAAATGAAAATTTAAAAATTTATAGCCAAATACTGATTTCAAAAAGAAGTGACAAAATTTCAAAAAAAAATGAAATTTTTCTTATGTCCAAACGGCAAGTTAGAGTTATGTTTGGACATGAATATAAATTTTGGGTTGTTTTTGAAGTTTTGTGAGTGATTTGACTGAAAATTTTGAAAAACGGCTTTTTGGAGTTTTTCAAATTTTTTAAAATTTTCAAAATGCATCTTCAAGTGAAAATTGGAAATTTTATGAACAAATGCTGATTTCGAAAAAAAGTGAAATATTTTTGGAGAAAAGGAAAAATTTTCTTATTTCCAAACGGGCTCAAAATGTGAAGAAAAGAATTAAGAACCCGTTTGGACATAAAAAAATTACTTTTTTTGAAAAGTTTCACTTTTTTTTAAATCAGTGTTTAGCCATGAAATTTTCAATTTTCATTTGAAGATGAATTTTGGAATTTTTCGAAAATTTGAAAAACTCCAAAATGTTGTATTTTAAAATTTTCTCTCACAAAACTTCAAAAATAATCCAAAATAATATTCATATCCAAACACAACTTTAATTTTTAAATATCATTTTCACTTGAAATTTTTTTTTACTTTTTTCATTTGAATTTTACAATTCTTATGTCCAAACGCCCACTAAAATGTCTGAGAAGGGGGAAAAAGAAAAATGAGATGTTGGATATATTTAGGAGGGTAGGAAAAAGAAAGAGGTGGAAGTATTTGTTACTTCAGTAAATTAAAATAGAAAAGGGAAAAAAGAATGTGAAAGCATATTAATGCGGGTGAATTAGTTAAGGATCCATTTGGAAAGCTACCCAATAATTAGAATTGATGTAAATATTAGGGTAGTAATTACACATCCTAGTAATTACACAATATAGTAATTACACGACATGTTTGTTATCATAACATAATTACAATGTAATTACAAGCTTACTGTTTGGTTGCACAAGTGTAATTACACAATTAGATTAAATTTTGAATGAAGTAATTATCAAAACTTAAAAATTCATATAACAAATACATGCATATAAATGATTTTTATGAATACAAATGATATTAGATTTGGTATTTAAAATATATATTTTCTTGAATATACATTAATTAGTAATCATATATTTATAACTAATATTGCAAAGATAATTGATATATTTCTTTTAAATTGATAATATTCAGTTTAATAAAATATAAGAACTAAAGATATATGGTTTGTAAGAATATCATAGAATGCTTGTTTAATAAAATAAAATAATGTTATGACAAAACTAATCTATCAATTCTAACTAAAACATGAACAATATGCAATACGAAATAGCAAGCCAATACTATTAAAACAAGTAAACTGTAACCATAATATAATAACCCGACTTGTCGTTTTAAGAATTAGCGTCTCGTTCAGCGACTTAAGGTCCCAAGCAACTTCGTAATATGTATTATGAATTGCCTGTGCAGTCGAGTTTGGTTTTCGGAAGGTTCGGAATTAAATGGAAAGAACAATTCTTGTTTTTAAAGCTTAAATAAAAAAAGTTGACTGGAGTTTGACTTTTGAGCAAAACGACTCCGGAATGAAGTTTTGATGATTTCAATAGTTTTATATGGTGATTTCGGACTTAGGCCGTTTGGATTTGGATTTGAAGGTCCGTAGGATAATTCGGCGCATTTTGGCAAAAAATTAGAAAGTTGAAGTTTTGAAATATTCATAAGTTTGACCGGGTTGACTCGGTTGATAACGGGTTGGGATTTCGATTCCGAAAATTGGAACAACTCCATTATGTCATTTATGACTCGTGTGCAAAATTTAAAGTCATTCCAGATTGATTTAATGCGTTTCGACACGAATTTTGTAAGTTGGAAAGTTTGAAAATTCATAAGTTAGATTCGAGGTGCAATTCATAATTTCGGCATAGTTTGATGCAATTTGAGATCACGATCCGAATTTCCCACCTTCGGGATCGTGATGGCGCCTAAGATTGAACCCGTTAGGCAAGCCAACATTACCGATTAATTACCTTATTCCTTCACCTTTAACAGTTTACCAGGCTTATAATAAAATCACAAAATATAAAATACAAATAACATGATTCAACAGTTAATATAATACTAATACGAAGTCCAAAACCCAAGGTACTCCCAGAACAAGTGCTACAATCTCACGGACTGTCTATGAATACTACAAATAGGAGTCTAAACAAAATATAAATACACATATGTCTCAGAAGTAAATAAGAACAGAATGGAAATGAAATAGGAGGGGGCGTCAAGGCCTGCGGACGTCTACAGAACTACCTCGGGGTCTCTGCTGGACTGAAGGCAGCAACCCTGATCTAAGTTCCAAGAGTCCAGTATCGGGATATGCACAAAAGTGCATAGTGTAGTATCAGTACAACCGATTCCATTTACTGAATAAGTGCCGAGCCTAACCTCGGCGAAGTAGTGACGAGGCTAGGACACGACAACCAAATCAACATGTGCAATTTAACAGTATACGGCAAAAATAATAACAACGAGGAATAAGCAGCTAAGCATAAAGGAAAGGGGAACATGCTGAGGGGAGGAAATATCAAATAACGAAAATAACGAGATAAAGCACCAATTAGATATCAATTTAAGCAACAAAAATAGTAACACAAAAGCAAGTGCACGGCACCACCCTTCGTGCTTTTACTCTCGTCCTCACCATCAGAATCAATATATTCAGCACGACATCACCCATCGTGCTTTTACCTCACAAAATCATGGCACGACATTATCCTTCGTGCATTATCACTCATATCATGGCACGACATCACTCTTCGTGCTTTTACAATCACAATATCGGCACGACATCACCCTTCATTCATTAACATTCACTCACAATCTCACGCACGTCATCACCCTTCGTGCTTTTACACTCTTCCTCATCCAAACACATCAAATGGCAGCAATCCAACAAGGAAATTAACAGTGTAAACAAAATAAAATCATAACGTCCCGGCAAGGGAGCCAATAGTGGAATCAATACCATCCTGGCAAGGGAAAACAACTATAACCAATCTCACTTAGTACATAACTTCACATAAACATCTTCAACTGAAACCAATAGTCAACATTGTTCAATATCAAGGAATTTTCACCAACATGGATAGCTATAAAGTGAAACTCAAGTATTACTTAACGAAAAACCACATAAATCACAATATTCGACTCACGGGCATGCTTGACACCAACGTATAGGTACTCGTCACCTCGCCTATACGTTGAACATGATACTTACACATAGCAAATATGACACAACACTTATTCCCTCAAGCTAAGGTTAAGCCAAACACTTACCTCGAATTCCATGACCAACTCAAGCCTCAATTACCGTTTTTCCCTTAGAATTCTCCTCTAATTCAATTGTATCTAGACATAATTAGCTTAATAATATAAAAAAATGCTAAATAATTCAACCCCAATGCTTAATTATGAATTTTCTATTATTCTTCCTAAAAAGGTCAAAAATCGACCCCAAACCTGCTTGGTAAAAATACGAGGTTCGGACCAAAACCCGATCACCCATTCACCCACGAGCTCGAATATGTAATTAGTTTCGAAATTCGACCTCAAAACGAGGTCTAAATTCCAATTTAAAAATTCAAAAATCCCTAACTCTACCCAAATCCCCAATTTTCTACCCTTAAAACCCCAGAATTCTTGATGATAATTGATGAAAAACATTAGAAAGTTGAAGGGCATTAGTTAGTGGACACTTACCTATGATTTGGGAAGAAAATCTCTTGAGAAAATCGCCCTTGGTCTTCTATTTTTGTGAAGAAATGAAAAAGAATTCGGCTGAAGTTCTAACTTAAAACACATTGCCCGACCCTCGCACCTGCGGTGCTTGAAGCGCAGGTGCGGAAATGGGCAAGGCCACTGAGGGCCGCACCTGCGGAGGTTTATCCGCTTCTGCAGAACCGCTTCTGCGGAAATCTTGTCGCACCTGCGGCCCTAGGCTTGCAGGTGCAGACACACCAGAACTGGTGCACCAACAGTGATTTTCCAATTCTAAACACCCCGGAACCTACCCGAAACTCACCCGAGCCCTCGGGGCTCCAAACCAAACATGCACACGACCTTAAAAGCATCCTACTGACTTACTCGTGCGATCAAATCGCCAAAACTAACATCTTAAACAACGAATTCAGTATAGAATTCAAAGAAAAATCTCAAAACTTTCAAAGTTTCAAATTTCGCAACTGCGGGTCCGAATCACGTCAAATGACCTCCGTTTCTTACCAAATTTTACAGGCACCACTCAAATACTATATTAAAGCTGTATCGAGCCCCAAAACCAAAATACGGGTCCGATACAATCAATTTCAAACATGATCAAATTTCCAAAGACTCTTATAATTTCAGTAAAAAACAATTTCTTTCAAAAATTCATTTCTCGGGCTTGGGACCTCGGAATTCAATTCCAGGCACACGCCCAAGTCCCATATTTTCCTACGGACCCCCCGGGACCATCAAATCATGGGTCCGAGTCCGTTTACCCAAAATATTGATCGAAGTCAACTTAAATTCAATATTAAAGGCAAAATTAGTATTTCTCTCAGTTTTTCACATAATAGCTTCCCGAATATACGTCCGGGCTGTGCACGCAAAATGAGGTGATATAAAATGAGGTTTTCAAGGCATAGGAATACAGTTTTGACTTATAAAATGAGAGTTGAATTTTTGGGTCATCACACATCGAGTAGGTTCATGTTATTTATAAGACTTGTTGGTATATTCGGACGAGGTCTCGAGTCGCTCGGGTGGATTTCATATGGCTAACGGTTCAGAATTTAGACTTGGTGAATTTCTGGGCTGCTGGTTCTGGTGCGTCGCACCTACAAATTTTGGTGCACAGGTGCGTGACCGCTGCTACGTGAAGCCGGTCGCTTCTACAAAGTGATGCGAGCCATTGATTCGCTTATGCGGGTTGGGGACCGCAGGTGTAAGGTCGCGTCTGCAGACGATTGATCACAGATGCAAAAATGGAGCTCAAGGTGATCATCCGCTTCTGTGGAGTTGTGCTCGCTTCCGCGATATCGCAAAAGCGAAAAATATCTTGCAGATGCACAAACTGGAAAGGTCAGTGAAGGCCGCAAATGCGACGTTTTGGCTCGCAAAATCGAGATCGCAGGTGCGAAAAGTATGTCCACTAATGCGAGAAAACCTGGACAGAACGTATATTTGGGGGGCTTGTCATTTTCTTCATATTTTGGATTTTGGAGCTCGTTTTGCGCGATTCTGGAAGGATTTTTCACAAACTTGATTGAGGTAAGTGTTCTATATCCGAAATTGATTATATTTCATGATTCTATGGTTATATTCATCAATTATTAGTGAATCAAATGGAAGAAATTGAGATTTTTACAAAATCTTTCAAAAACGGAATTTAAGATTTGGAAGTTTATTCGTTATCGGAATTTGATAAAATTGGTATGGTTGAACTCGTATCGGAATGCGTGTTCAGATTTTATGAAAATTCTGTCGGGTTTCGAGATGCGGCCCCACATTGACTTTCGGATTGACTTTTTAATGTGAAATTTAAAGTCGTCGTTTTATTATCCAGAATTATTTTCGATAAATTTAATGAAGTTATGTAATTAATTTGGCTAGATTTGAGCCGTCCGGAGGTCATTTTACGTAAGAAGGCTATTTTGAAATATCGGCCTAACTTCAAAAAGGTAAGTATTTTGCATAACCTTTTGTGGGGGAATTACCCCTTAGACATTAAGTCTTATGTGAAAATTGAGTAATTGAAAGTCGTGTACGCGAGGTGACGAGTACGTACTCGGTTTATATGTATAAATTATATCGGTAAAAACTCAGAGACACCCTTATATGTTAAATTGAAAATTGTTGGCATTTATTAAATCCCTTATATGTCATGCCACATTCCATGTTTGCTGAGTTGTTTTTTATGAGTAGCCTTCCTACATGCGTTGCACGTGAATTTCATATCATTTTTTAGAAAATATATATACTAACAATTAGTTAATGCATATATAGTTAAAGACATTTAATTTAATTTAATCATAAATTAAAATATAGTAAAAGCTAGCATTCTCGTATAATCTTAACATCTTTTATGAATAAATTAAAGTAAAAAAATATACTCTTCGACCAACTCTAATTTTGTTCTCCTAGAGTTGTTTACATAACTAGTTCGTGATTCGTTCTATTTAAATGGCTATTGTTATCATTTTATTTTATTTTGTTGGGAATTGTTTTAATTAGGCTCAATTAAAATTTATTTATTTATGCTCAAGTAATTAATCAAGGAAATTAGCTAAACGACTTCTAACATTGGCTTGCTTAGCAAGTGTGGTGTTAGGCGCCCTCACGATCCCTGAGGTTGGGAATTTAGGTCGTGACAGTTTTATATGCATTTTGAAGTTGTTTTAGTTGATTTTGAGCCATCCGGAGGCCTTCTCGCCCGAGAAGTCTATTTTGAATACCGATGTCGTCTTTGAGGTAAGTATCTGTGATGACCCAAGGGGTCATTCTGTGAAATTAGACTCCATTATAGGCTTAATAGCCCCAAAAAGGTTAATTTTAAATACCTCAATTTGCGTGCACAGTCCGGGCGTGAAACTGGAAAGCTTTTATGAGAAAAATAATGAGTTTTGAGGTTTAATTCATAGTTTTACATGTTATTTTCATGATTTGATCGCACGAGCAAGTCCGTATGATGCTTTTAGACTTGTGTGCATGTTTGTTTTAGAGCCCCGAGAGCTCGAGTGAGTTTCAAATGGGTTTGGGTTGTGTGCGCTCGTTCTTTCTTATGCTTCGGCGTTATTTCTTCAAGCATAAATGATATCATATTGAAAAAATTAGATCCAATTTTTGTTTTGAAAGAAGTATTAGATCCGTATCGTAATTATGGACCCGTAGCAAAAAGAATCATCGAATTTGGACATCGTATGAGGATTTTATGGTCATTTTACTAAGGTTGCCAGATTTTTCAGGTTAATTAGGAAATTGCCACTGATGGCGTATTAAAAATCTGCACTACTTGCAAATATTAAAACCTACATATTTCCTTCATTATAAGGTCAAATTGAGCGATTCAAAAGCCTAACTTGACTAGAATTTCACAAAGAATCCATTGGAGACATAAAAATTGGTTTTGAGATCATTTGGTACGAGAAACGAGGCAGAATAGCTGGCAGAAAAATATATATAAAACGGACAGACTTCTTGTTCTTCAAATTTTCGAACCCCACACCCCTAGGAATGAATTTCTTCACCAAATATCATCTCCAAGTCATAGGTAATCAATTCTAAAATTTACTCTTTCAATTACTCATTGTTTTTCATCACTTTTAAATAAAAAACTAAGAATTTTCATGGTAAAAATTGAGGGTTTGGGTAGAATTAGAGAATTTTGTAAAAATTGAATCTTTACCTCGAATTGAGGTCAGATTTTGAAACTAATTATATATTTGGGTTCGTGGGTGAATGGGTAAACATAATTTGGTCCGAACCCCGAGTTTAGACCAAGCGGTCCCGGGTCGGGTTTTTATTTTTTTTTGAGAAAACTTAGAAAAAATTATAATTTTCAGTAAAGTTAGTTCCTTTAGAATTAATTAATGATATTAAGTTAATTATGGTTAGATTCGAGTGTATTGGAGGTGAATTCATAGGGAAAAGCTATAATTGAGCAGTGACTGCCTGCGAATTTGAAGTAAGTGTTTGGTCTAACTTTGACTTGAGGGAATAAGAGTCTCCACTTGTTTGCTATGTGAAATGCATGTGTGTGGTGTATAGGTGAAGTGACGAGTATCTATGCACCACCAAATGGTCTATTAAACATGATCTCTTCCCCGTTCCCAAGTTAATTGATTCCTGGCTTAATATTTCTATGCTCATTATTGTTTCTACGATTAATTGGCCTTATTCCGTTGTTGTTAAATCTTGTTGTGTTTATTTCGGAAAGAGTATTGGTTGTTTATTTGGTTCCCTTGTGGTACAAAACGGTTGAGTAGTTTGGTATTGTTTCTACGAGGCACATATATATTTATGTTCCTGTTGCTTTAATTTTTGATAATATTGAGGACGTTATGAGAATTGCAGTTTAATTGTATTAGGACTGTTGAGGTTTACGTGGCTATTTGATTTCAATCGATTATTGCCAATTGTTTTTGCAAGTGTGTTAAAAGTGTTGGTTGTTCTCTTGATTCTATCATAGTACTTAAAGATTGAGTTGGGTTGACAACATTACGATGTTTACATATATTCTGGTTGGTTTTATTGTAAAATGATATTGGTTGAAGCTTACGAGCTATACTGTTTTCTGTTTGCAATTGTTGAAATAAAGGTGTTGTGAAGGACTTGGCCTGAACTGTGAAAGTTTTTGATGAATAAACAAAATTGATTATGATAAGGGGGTGGGATCGGGTTTCACGCCGCAACAAGACAATGATAAGGGAGAATATGCATGTTTTATTATTCATAAAATAAAGGCTGGAACACTCATTATTTTATTGTCATTATTTCATATTCTGCTTTTACTGTTATTTAAAGTGAAACATGTTCTGTTTACAATTGTCGAGACATAAATATCGTGAAAGGCTTCGACTTGAATTGTGAAATTATGAATAAATTGATATGATATGTCTGGTGGGAGCGGGTTGCACGCCGCAACAAGGAGTGATAAGGGTGGACAGGTGGGATCAGGTTGCATGCCGTAACAGGAGTAATAAGGGTGATATATTTAGGGAGGATCAATAAGGGTGGACAGGTGGGAGCGTGTTGCACGCCACAACAAGGTGCGATAAGGGAGGACATTTATATTTTTACTGATTTTCAAAGAAAAACAAAGATTCGAAAACTTATTATTTTATATTACTATTTTTCATATTTTGGCACTACGTTTATTTAAAGTTAAAGTTTGGAAACTTGGAAATTATTTGAGAGTTGGTTATAGCTGAGGCTTGAAAAAGGCGGATGAGTTATTTCATTGTTGTTGCAGTACTTAATTATTTGTTTAGATTTCCTTCTTGCTTTTATATTTATTGTCTCAGTTATATTTTTCTTGTTCGTGTAGAATTGTTTTATTGTGTTATTGTATATATTATTGTCNGTTTTAGTTTATTCAGAACAATTACACTATTTCTTTCAACCCAGTGTTTGTAGTATTCTTTAGTAGTTCGTGAATTGTGACACCAGACTCTGGGGTAGTTCTAGATCTATTATATGATTAGTTCGTGGTTCGTTTTTATTTAATTTTTTTATTATTTTATCTTTGGAAATCATTTAAATTAAGTTTACTTTAAATTTATTTATTGATGCTTAAGAAAATAATCAAAGAAAATTAGCTACTCGAATTCTAACAGTGGCTTGCCTAGCAAGTGTGGTGTTAGGTGCCATCACAATCCCTAAGGTTGGGAATTTGGGTCGTGACAAGTTGGTATCAGAGCACTAGGTTGCCTAGGTCTCACAATTACGAACGAACTTGGGAGAGTCTGAAGGATCGGTACGGAGACGTCTGTACTTATCTCTCAGAGGCTATGAAATTAGGAACAATTTCACTTATATTCTACTCCATCGTGCGAATTTATTCTACCATTGATGATTGAACTTGCCTATTCTTGTCCTCTCACAAATCTCGACAGCACGCAAAACGTCTACAACCGGACAAGAGGTGAAGCCCCAATGACAACTACGATTAGGGGAAGATACAGAAGCGAAGCTCAGTCTAAAGCTCGAACATCAACACCTATTGTAAAGTCTCAAATGGATCTAGACACGGAGGTTCTAGCTCAGTCGGTACATGTTGAACTAGTCCATATCCCAGAAGGATTTATACCTACTCCAGTATGGCATAACAAGGGAATAGTTGAAAGCAATGAAGTTGATTTATATGAGCTGTGAAGTTTATCATTGTGAATTATCAAACATTGTGACCTATGGATTCGTGCCAAATGGGGAAGTCCACTGTCAAGGAATAGACTGCGGGGTCATGTGTTATATCGGTTTTGGCCTGCAATGGATAAGGCCTGAGATTTTGCAAGAGATAAAGCTGGGACTTGCGATATGTCTGCTACCTTAATAAGCCTATACCTCAGTACCAAAGGAGTTATATAACAAGCTTTAAATCTACAGAAGGTTTACTCAGCGTAGAAGTCACAGTTGCGGATTTTGGGGTGCTCCAGAGGGAGTACAGTGGTTGACAAGCTTTTAGATTATATGGTTTGTGCCAAGGTTTATCTGTATAGAGCTCTACTTTTTGGATCATTGTGCATCAATAGAGATGAGAGTTACCCCAAAAGAATGATGAAAAAGTATATGAATAAAGGGGGTAGCACAACAATGTTGAGTTAACATAGTAAAATAAGGAATTGGCCGCCAGTGTTTGTGACAAGCCTACGAAGAGGATGACTAGCCAATACAACATCAATTACTTGAATCGGTTCTCATAAATGCTTTTGAAAGATTTGCTTCTCGGACTCTCCATAATACATGGTGCATAGGGTTTGAACGGTTGCGTCAGGTCACCATGACGGTGTCAGGATATGCCATCAGGTTTGATAAGTTATCCTGTCATACTCCTACTTCAGTTCATATAGCCAGAGGGCGAGTCCCCAGACTCATTAAAGGACTCAATTATGATTGTAAAAATTTTGTGCGACTTAGGGCAAGATAATAATTTATTTCGGCTAGTGGTAGGAATTGTTCTAGATTTGGGAGAGTCATAATTCATCAGTGCACTCAGGCGACATGCCCCATTACAGTTACAACTCAGCTACATGACCAGCTAGGGAAAAAGGGGTCGGAATGTCGAAAGTGGAGGTTAGATTCCTAGAGGTGGAGACCCAGCCTGATGATATATNGAAATATTTAAAGGAAGGAAATGAAATGTTTCGATTGGCACGATACACATGTTGCTTGTGATTCAGAATTGAGGACGAGATCCTCACTTTTTAATATGATTTGAGATGTTTAAATCGGGCTACGAGCCGCAGTGGAAGTTATGTAAGGACGATGTCCTGGTGACGGAAATTCTTGTGTTTAAATTCTCTTTTTGTGAATTAAAGTTTTGTTATAGTACTGGTAGGGAGTCATGCCTGTTAGGCTGATTCAACAATTTATGTGTAAAAAAATTAATGACAATAATCTTACTAAATGAATAAATAATAATAAAAGTAATATTAATAATAATTACATAAATAAATAAATAAAGAAATTAATTAATTAATTAATTGTGCATAGTTTACCAAATCCGTGTTATAATTATTGGGCTTTGACTTACGAGGTATGTGCCGCCCGTGTGGCGTTAAATGAGACACGTTAAGTCGGATATATAATTATGAGGTCTTCATGAATCATATCTCATTATCAGTATTGTGAAGGCTTGAACGGAGATTATTGCTAACGTGAAGCTGTTTGATAATTCCGTAATTGACTATGAACAACCATTAAGAAAAGAGAGGCAGTGAGTATGGGCAGCCTTGCGTATATTCCAGTTGGTGAGAGACCGTTAGCTTCAGACATTCAG
>ML419499.1:0-63466 GCA_005239525.1 Nicotiana knightiana
TAGCTTTTACCTGGGTCCACATTAACCCTACCTTTTCTCATAATACACGAGAACAACCGTCATGACCGGGACTAACACCCCAAAATCCATAATCAACTGAACCGAACGCCCTCCAGGAATAAATTCTCAATTAATCAATATTGCACCTCTTCATACTCAGTCCAAATTTGAATTCCATCAAGTGACTACATGTCACACTTTATACAATCTTTTCGCGGTCATGCTTCCACGACCTCCCACACAAGGCAACCAGTCTGCACATCCATGACACCGACCATGCTAAGGCCGCAAAGCACATCAATAACCCATGACCAGGGTATAAAGCCTCTTCCACCGAATATCGATCTCCGGCGACACTGAAGATAATACCAGCTTATACTAAACTTTCGAATCACTCTGTCTTGCTCTTCCAAGCTCATGACATCCTTATAAACATCACACCTGAATCTCGATTCTTACTCCCAGTTACATACTGTTTCCAGCACTTAACATACCAACATGAGGTAGCGCAAGAATCCCATCATAGCTTTCGAACCACCAATAAGGTGAACACTTCATCATATAGAAACTTTTACTTGACTCAATTCAAGAGTACCACCTCAACTCGCGAGTGAATTCCCATATAAAACCCATTACGACGGCCGACAAACCCCGCACACACCGGCATAGACCACATGCATAACTAAATCACATCAAAGGAACCAATCACTGCCGCAAAGGTGCCATTTCAACCATGGCTAAATAACCCATCCTCTTTTAATAACCATTAATTGCCTCCGGAACAATAACAACTTCCTTCAACCCATAGCAAACTCAACCCTCACTCATCCCGAGTGACCTTGATTCACGAGACTACGCTGTCCAAATCTTGAAACCCGTCTCATACCCTTCTGATACTTATTTTCTTCAATCCGAAGTCTATTCCTATCACTCCTCCAATATTATCATGCCTGCTGAAACATATCATAGAACATTCCAACCATCGTCCCCTTTCTCAGAAATTATTCTGCAAAGCCTCGATTCTCGGCCATAATGCTGCCTGAAATCTCTAATCGCCGGATTCTTTAACTTTTGAACTCATTGGGACCGCTATTGAGAGTCACCCACTCTGACTAGCCCCGAATACAATCACTCCACGTCCCTCCTGGCACAAGAACACCTTTTTCAATGAAACACGTGACTGAGTCACTATCCCTACAACTCGCCCATGCCTTAAGCAAAATTTGAATCTTCCAAAGCCTAACCCTGACCTGACAGGACCAACTTTTGCACAAATCCATCAAATCCTATGCACAATTACCATTTTACTCCTCCTTCCTTAGCTGAAATCACTTGCCTATACGCCGACAATTCGCAAGCCTATGAGAAGACAACCCTACAGCTCTACTGCAGATGGTAGGACTCCCCCACTTAGCTCGAAGTCACTCCTAGCACCACCCTAGACCGTGCTGAGATCCTTCCTCCTTTGATAACACGATCTTGCTCAGCCAAACCATCCCAATCTTCCAAAGTCCCTTGGTAGCACTCCCTAAATACCCCGAATTCCCTAGCATTATTTACACATTCTATCTCCTACCAACTAGACACTAGGACCCCTCACAGAACCTGCCAACCTCGCCATTGCTAACCTATCCCCAGAAGACAACCCACCTGAAGAAATCACCTGCTGACACCTCCTAGCGACGCTGAAATGCACGCTCTTTGCGATCTCAATACCCCATTCTACGCCCTGCTTCATTCCAGGATCATTCCTGGCCAACCGCATTCCTCAATACTTCCTTTCAATACTCTAACCCCACGCAACCGAAGAAACCACAGCACCGACAAACCTAACACATTCCATTCGATCAATGACAACGACTACACGTCACAGGTGCATACCCCATCTCGATTGAAGACACCAAGTCTTACTACTTTATCAACTTCAACTAAACCATCCAGAATCCAAATGCCTTCCCTCTCCCGGAACAAAAGAACTGAAATCTCGAAATCATACTCTGAGAAGATCTCCGTTCAACCATTCATCTTCCCCAACACACAGGAAAATGTTCTTTTACCATATCGACACTGTGCGACGATCAATTGCAACCATCATCACTACCTGAGCACAGCCTTAAGGCTTCCCGAAACACAGCTACTGAGCTAAAACGACATATTACCCCTTTCACAGGTCCATAACAACAACCACGACCATCTACACATAGAAGCATCTCGAATTTCATTCGTAGCACCATTCCTATTCCTCAAATTCCTGATCCATAGCAAGCGCTTCGCGACGCGTAATATTGAGTAGGAATGAACATAGGCATAAGCCTCAAAGGAATCAACTCGCACGATGAAGAATCAAGAAGGGAAATACTCCTAACAGCCCTGTAGCCTCTCGAAGATTAGTACAGACGTCTCTGTACCGATCCGCAATACTCTACTAGACTTGCTCATGACTCATGAGACCTACGGGAACCTAGAGTTCTGATTCCATGATGTCACGACCGAAAATCCCTAAGGCCGTGATGGCACTGGACACAAGGTCAGGCAAGCCAAAACATTAATTTATTGAAATAACTTTCTAGTTTTTAACATTTTCGAAATCGTTACTTTCTCTTGCATCTCATAATCAAACAACTAAATTTTAGTAAACTTAAATATGACAGCACATCAATTTAATTTAATGAAGTAAATCCCAACATGTCCCCAGAACCCGGTGTCACAAGTACATTAGAAACTTCTACGAATTTTACAAATATTACAAAGCCTGTCCGATATACAACTGGACAAGGAAAGTTAAAATGAAATAGATACATCATGAAGGTGACTCTATCAGCTGCAAATCGCCTCTGGAAGATGCAGCTCGCCTAAGTCTCTGAATCCTCCACATTGCCATAAAGGTACCTGTGCAATAAAATGTACAGCAAGTGCAGCATGAGTACGAAAACAACGTGTACTCAGTAAGTCGCCCGCCTAACCTCAGAGAGGTAGTGACGAGGGGTAAAATTAGACTCTTACTAAGGTCGGACAATAAAACATGTGACAGAATATGATGAAATACAATAGACATGAAAGACAGCTAGCAACAAGTACATAGCAAATAATGGAATCCAGATAATAACTGAAAGGAACAACAAGGTACTAAAATCTCCTTTTAACAAATACCTGACACTCCAGGTACAAGTGACTCAGAACTCAAGTGATCATACACATACCAGGACAAGACAACCGGCATAAATCATAAAGGTGGTCATAGGGACTGGGTCATAAACCTATCCCACGATCGCGAATCATACCTGCGACTCGTGTGCTGACTCGATATAATAATAAGCTATCCCACGATCGCGCATCAACCCTGTGACTCGTGCGCTGACTCGATAATAATAATCTATCCCACGCTCGCGCATCATCCCTGCGACTCGTGTGCTGACTCGATAATAATAATAAGTTATCCCACGATCGCGCATCATCCCTGCGACTCGTGTGCAGACTCGATAATAATAATAAGCTATCCAACGATCGCGCATCATCCCTGCGACTCGTGTGCCGACTCGATAATAATAATAAGTTGACCCACGACCGCGCATCATACCTGTGGCTCGCGTGCTGACTCGATATAAATATATATTTAACATAAAGCTCCCCTCGATCGCGAATCATGCCTGCGACTCGAGTGCTGACACATTTCCACACATTTAAATCCACTTGTTATTAAGAACAATAGTTTTTCTCATGGAAAATAGTAAAAATCCGTATTCAAAGAAGCATGAAACATAGGTTTCGAAATCATTTGTTTTTGAAACTCATTTGTCAAATTTAACGGTGTTCCTCGATACGACCTAATCCAGGTACACATATATTTACAGCGGAAACAAATTCTCTTTAGAAGGATAACAATATGAACTCCAGCTTTCTTTTAAACATTTAATTATTTTTTCGGTCATATTAACAGTTCAATGATATAGGTAGGGTTACAGGTACACACATAAAGCATGCTAGTGGGTCCTAGACTACCCGGACATAAGCATATTAGTAGCTACGCACGGACTCCCGTCACCTCGTGCGTACGTAGACCCCGAAGATAATAACATATACTGAATTATTTCACCTAGGGGGACGATTCCCCCTCACGAAGTTAGAAAGGAGACTTACCTCGCTACGAAGTTCCAACACCAGCTTCCAAGTCCTTCCGATGACCCCAACGGATGCACCAAGCTACGAAACTACCACATACATGACAAAGCAGTGAAAATTCATCCTAATACTCACAACAATTTCAGATTATATACTTTCCTAACCCCGCGCAGCGAAATGACCAAAATGCCCTCGGGCCCACGTGCCCGGAAATCCAAAATTCTCGAAGATGCCTCCTACCCATAGCCTTACTAACTCAATTATATAATTTACTCTAATGTTCATGCTCAATTTGTGGCCAAAAATGCATTTTTACCAAATTCTAGGTTTCTTCAAAGTTTCACAATTTTCCTACCAAATTCATGCTAAAAAATCCATGCAATATCTTCTATTTGACCTTAGAACCAAGTAGAAGAACTTACCTCTTGAAGTTTGGTGAAATCCCCCTTAAATTCTCTTCAAAAATCGCCTATCCCATGAAGAAAGTGAAGATAATGAACTAAGCTCTCGCTTAAAAACAATCTGCCCAGGCCCATTTTCCGCACCTGCAGATCCTTCATCCGCACCTGCGATCCCGCAGGTGCGACCAATTCACCCACACTTACGGTTTCCCAAATCTCCAGACAAATCGCACCTGCGCCCTGTTTCCCGCACCTGCGGCTTCGCAGGTGCGGAATATTCATCGCACCTGCGGTTCCCAGCCAGGCCAAGCCAAACTCGCACCTGCGACTCCCAGGCCGCACCTGCGGCCAATTCCTCGCAGGTGCGGTTGCACCAGATAACAGCAGAAACCAACCCTTTCCAACCTTCAACTTTGATCCATAACCACCCGGAATCCACCCGAGGCCCCGTCTAATCATACCAACCTATCCCAAAACATAACACGGACTTGCTCGAGCCCTCAAATCACATCAAACAACGCCGAAATCACGAATCACACTCAAATCCAATTCTTTAAGAACTTAGAATTTCAAGCTTCTACACCTGACGTCGAAACCTATCAAATCACGCCCGATTGACCTCAAATTTTGCGCACAAGGCATATTCAACATTACGGACCTGCTCCACTTCCGACCGGATTTCCCAAAAACCTTCAAATTTATATCATTAGCCAAATGACTCCAAAATGATCTACAGACATCAAAATTCACTTCCGATCGCGCTCCCAACTCCAGAATCACCATATGAAGCTATTCCCAGACTCGAAAATCCCAAAAGGACATCAATATCATAGAAATGCGCTTCAAGCCAAACTTAGGAAATTTCTTCAAAAATGCTAACTTTCACAATATACACCAAAACGCTCTCGGTTACCCAAATCCCGATCCGGACATACGCCCAAGTCTGAAATCACCATACAAACATGCTGGAACCTTCAGATCCTGATTCCGAGGTTGTTTACTCAAAATTCCAGTCTTACTCAATTTCTTCAACTTAAGGCTTCTCAAATGAGAATTTTCCTTTAAATTTAACTCTGAACCTCCTGAAATTCAACTCTGACAATACAAACAAGTCACAATACCCGAAATGAAGTTGTTCATGACTCCCAACTACGGAACGACGTACTAGATCTCAAAACGACCGTTCGGGTCGTTACACATTTCTTCTTTGGTTTGAGGTACTAGCAACTCCAACTCTCCCACTTCTTATTTTCATGGACATTGCATGCGCAGTATTGTTCCTACCCTTCGGGTTCACCATCGTATCACCAGGTAGTTCCCCCTTAGGGCGATTATTTAAAGCTTGAGAAATTTGGCCAAGTTGAACCTCCAACTTGCGGATAGAAGTGTTGTGGGCGGCTAATTGGGCATTAGAGTCGGCGTTTTTCTCCATAATTTGTTTAAACATATTTTCAATCCGTCTCATTTCACTATTGGAAGAACTAGGACCTTGAAACGAATATGGACGCGGGTTGTTTGGTTGTTGATACATCGGGGGCCTTTGAAAGCCCGACCCTCGATTTCCTTGATTGCTATTGTTCCAACCCCCTTGATTATTGTTGCCTCCCAAATTGCTTTGATTGTTTCCACCCCAATTACCTTGATTATTTCCTCCCTAATTGCCTTGATTACCCTAATTTCTTTGATTATTATTTTGTTCCCCCAATCGCCTTGGTTGTTGTTGTTGCCACCACTCCAATTTCCTTGGTGGCCTTGGTTGCTCCAATTTCCTTGGTTTCCTTGTGATCTACATTGTTGTTGATTTGGAGCATTGCTTCTTTGACCTTGATTATTGTTGACATATTGAACCTCTTCATTTTGCTCATCATATGAATCATCTTGATTATACCCACTATTACTTTGCTCAAATTTTTCCGGATGGTTTTGTACTTGTTGACCTCGTTGTTGTCTATTGTTCACCATCATGTTCACCCCTTTCATAACATTCACCTGTTTCGACCCTTGAACCTATTGAAGGTGAGCCTTGGCCAATTGGTTCATGGTGGTTGTCAACTCTGCAATAGCTTGCCTATGATCATGTAGCTTCTTGTGTTGGTGAATAACATTTGGGTCACCTTGAGGAACATTGTCTCTACTTTGCCACGCCGAAGACGTATCCGCCATCTCATCCAAGATTTCACAAGCTTCAGAATAAGGCGTGTTCATGAAGTTACCCCGGTGAGTTGATTTACCATACACTGATTGTTGTGTTGATCCCCGTGTAGAAGGTCTGTTGGATCATGGCCTCGGCCATATCATTGTTCGGAAATTCTTTGACCATGGTACGATATCTTTCCTAAATCTCATGCAATGGCTCATTGGGCTCTTGCTTGAAAGCTAGAATTTCATCCCTTAGTGTAGCCATGTGCCCGAGAGAGAAGAATTTGGCAATGAACTTCTCGGCCAACTCATCCCAAGTGTGGATGGAATGACCGGGCAATCACTCTAACCAGTCCAAAGCCTTTCCCCATTGACAAAAAGGAAACAACCTTAACTGCAGTGCATCCTTAGAGACATTTGTTTGCTTGCTCCCCCAACAAATACTAACGAAACACTTGAGATGCTTGTAGGCATTTTGGTGTGGAGCTCCGGTGAAGAAACACCGTTGCTCAAGAAGTGTAAGCATCACGTTGCTGATTTGAAAGTTACCCGCCCTAATCCGGGGTGGGACTATTGCAATAGCACAGCCCTCGTTCAGCAATACCCGATGTGCTGCTCTTGGTGGAGGTGGGAGAAGGTTTGGGATATTATCATGAGGCGGTCAGCGTCGCCTGTTTATTTGAGGCTCGAGATGAACCTCATCCACTTGATCATCATCTACCTCCTGCCCCAATGGTATATTTCTGAGGGGCTCGTTGTTAAGAGCCATTTTGTACCTAAAAACAATTCACAAACAAAATTAGTGACATGGAAGGAAAGAAAGACAAAACACACAAATACCTAGATATATAGCTAAATCCGTTTAACTCCCCGGCAACGGCGTCAAAAATTGATCTCGGCCAAATCCGCACCACAATTAAGTAGCGAGGCGGTCGATACAATAATAAACCCAACAAAGGTCGGGATCGAATCCACAGGGAGTTAGAATATGGAATTAGGTGTATATCTAGGTTGATTGCAAGTTTTGGCTCAAATTACACTTCTACAAAATTGATTGGTGTTCTACTTCTACTTTACTGTATTGTTTTCATAACCTAAACCTATATGAAGCCTAATTCACCTAGTAGTCAAAAAGAGCTGTTTTTAGGAGATTTTGGAGGCAATAGCAAGGCAGAGAAGACGGAGAATTTCCTAAGAGTTTTCTTCTTCTTCTTATTCTTCTTCTTACTTCCATTGTTGATTATGAATTGTTATAGTGAATTATTATCCATTAGTATGAGTAGCTAAACCCGTCATCTAGGGTTGATGGAACCAATTGCTGGATGAAGTCTTGACTCTGTTTTGATATAATTGAGCCATGTTTATCCCATGATTATTCAACTATGTATTGTCTTGTGATTAATTGAAAGGGCCAATGATTAGTCATGTCTAGTTACCTTGTGTTGCTTGAGAAATAATACTTGGTTAGTTTGTTGTTGAACAAAATCACTTTCGGGTAAGTTAAGAGATTAACTACTTGAATTTAAAAGCGCGGTTAGAGAGAGCGAAGCTTTGGTGGGATAATTTAGAGTTACATAAATTGTTAACTAGAGTAGTTCGAGAGAATGATTATAGCAAATCATCGTAATTGATCGAGAGATAATTATGGTAGCGCGGAACTCATAATCCTCATAGAGTATTACGACGAGATTATAGCTAATTTGTCAGGAATTAATCCGACAACTGGGGAAATCACTAGCGCTAGAGCCTTTTATCTTTGAATTCAACTTTATTCTTGATTATTGCTAATTTTATTGTCATTTTTCATTAGCTAAATAAATTCCACTCATTATCTATTAAAAATCTTGCATCTGGAAATTTCCTGAGCTTATCATTAGCGTTGTTAAAAGTTTTCGCAAATAGGTTAGTTCCCTGTCGGATTCGACTTCGTAAATGAACCGGATTATATTTGCAGCGACTGCTTAGTTCTTTTTATAAGGCATAGTTGGGCGTAATCAAATTATGGCGTCGTTGTCGGGGAAATAGCGGTGTTATTTATTACAACTTAGAAGAATTGCTAGGATTCTTAGTTTAGATCAATTTCCTACGATGTTAAAATTTTTCTATTGAAATTCTCACGTTTGAACTCTTCTGTGACTCAAGTGTATGCCTAGAAGCTCTTTGAAGACTGGTGAACTTGGCACTCTTTGAAACATTCAGGGCATTGAATCAGGCCAATAAGGAGAACAAACTGTTAAAACAAAAAGACTAACTAGAAATTGAAATGGACAACGTGGATGACGTCAACAGAAATAATCGAAATGATCGTGTTGACCCAAGCAATGAAGCGGTAGCACCTCTTGTGCCGGAATTTGATCTTTATGATTGGGCACAACCAACTGATGAAAACCTGGCCACTACCATTGTTGTTCCTCATATACAAGCGGATACTTTCCAAATCACCAACAATATGCTGCACCTGTTAGAAAATAAGGGACTGTCCTCCTGGTCATACATAGAAGACCCACAACAACATCTGAAGAACTTCCTATCAATTTGCGTAACTCAAAGATAGCCAAATGTGACTCTTGAAGCAATTAAGCTATTACTGTTCCCATTTTTAGTGACTGGAGAGGCTCAAACTTGGATGAATTCGCTCCCAATAAACTCCATTGCTACTTGGGAAGAAGTAGTCAAGCAGTTCTTGAACAAGTTTTATCCTCCCAACAAGATTGCAAGGAAAATTGATGAGATATTGCAGTTCAATCAGAAACCGACCGACACCTTGAAAGAAATATGGAGAGATTTAAGGGTATGCTGGTAAAGTGTCCACACCATGGTCATACCAGATCAGATGCTGGGATAGAGATTCTACATGGGTTTGGCAGACAGCCTGAAGGCCAATGTAGATGCTTTAGCTAGGGGTGCATTTTTTAGCAAACTTTCACAGAATGCAAGGTTCTTCTTGACAAGATGGCTCAAAATTCAGGCTGGATGACAAGAGGTACGACACTCACACCAATAGTCCATTCTATTGCTCTTAACCCAAATAATTCCCATGCAGAAAACATAGCCACTATCATGACCCAGATGAGCTTACTGACAAAGAAAATTGATGAGATGGGTACAAATCAAGTGCACATTGTGGATACAAAAAATGGAGGCTTATGCACTCCTTGCATAAACCAGTCATATGCGTGCTCATGGAGCGGAGAGAGTGACAATCAGGGTTTCAGAGAGGACATGAATTATGTCAATAATTTCGGAGGTCTGAGGCAAGGTGGGCAACAATAGGGACCAGCACCAAACAGCTGTACATGCCTAACAAGACACAACGCAACCCCAATCGGGGAGGAGCACGACCACAAGGCCAAGTCGTGCCTTATCAAAGGCAGCAGGGTTATAATCAGCAGCACCATCACCAGCACCAGCACCAGTTGGCCGACCAACCACCTCATCATTAGCAGGACAGTAACATGGTAGAAATCAAGGGCATGCTGTAACAACTCATTGGGACAAATCGGAAGATGCAAGAAAAGTTAAATGAACATGATTCGACAATCAATGGCATTAAAACTAAATTGGGACAACTATCTATGGCCTTGAACAATCTCTCTCAAGGACTATTGCCTGCAGATACAAATATTAATCCAAAAGAGCATAACCCAAATCAGCTAATGGCAGTAAGTCTCAGGAATGTAAGAGATTTAGATAGGGAGCAAGAAATTTCTCAATCTGGGAGAGAGACAACGCCAACTACTCCAGTTACATTAGAGACAGATGAGTCAGCAGGGCTCACCGAGGTTGTAATTGAGTAGGCATATATTGACAAGGTTAAGGAGAAGGAATGTGAACAACTCCAAGAACAGGTGGTAAAAAAGCTTCCAACCAAGACAAGACACAAAGTAGTGGGCAGAGCTTGACACATGCACCATCCCCTTAGAGATTGATAAAGCAAAAGAAGGATGATCAATACAGGAAATCCATGGAAATGCTTCGAATGATTCAATTAAATATCCCACTGATGGATGCTTTGAGGGAAATGTCGGGGTATGCTAAAATGATGAAGAACCTGATGTCGTTGAAATTTGACTTCCAGGATCTGTCCATTGTAACTCTGACGTAAACCTACAACGCAGTAGTGACAAGACCTATGTCTCAAAAAGTGTCTGATCCAGGTAGTTTCACTATTCCATGCACAATTGGGAGTTATGCTTTTGCTAAAGCATTGTGTGACTTGGGAGCCAATATAAACTTGATGCCCTTAGAAATCTATACAAAACTGGGCATTGGCAAAGCTAGATCAACCTCAATGTTGCTGCAACTGGCTGGCAGTCAAAAGACCAACAGGAATTCTTGATGATGTGCTTGTTCAAGTGAGGAAGTTTGAATTCCCTACAGACTTTGTTATTCTTGACTGTCAAGTGGATGAAGAGATACCCATTATTCTGGGAAGGCTGTTCTTAGCCACTGGGAGAGCATTGATTGATTGTGAGACTGGAGATTTGAAAATGAGGTTGAACAATGAAGAAATAATATTCATCGTTCTACAATCCATGAGGAGACCCAACGAATTTTCAAATTGCTCACTAGTGGAGGCCGTGGATGTAATACTGCAAGAGGAGGATGAGACCCTTAATGTCAAGGATCCGCTAGAAGCATGTTTGATGAGTATGGAAGAAATGGATGGTGAAGGGTTGGTAGAGTGGGTCATGGCTCTCGAGGGTCAAGGATTCTGTAAAAGGGAACCTCAGTTCGAGCCCTTACGTTTAGAAGAAAGAGCAACACCTCCTGCAAAACCATCAATAGAGAAGCCACCACAGTTGGACCTGAAACGGCTTCCAGCTCACCTCAGGTACGCTTTCTTAGGGCCTAAATCTACTTTGCATGTTATTATATCATCTGGTTTGCTAGTTGTGTAGGTAGAGCAACTCTTGCGGGTATTACAAGAATGTAAGATTGCCATTGGTTGGACCATTGCATACATAAAGGGTATCAGCCCGACCTTTTGCATGAACAAAGTTCTCTTGGATGAGGGGCATAAACCTTCCAGAGAACATCAATGGCGACTGAACCCGATATATGAAAGAGTTGGTGAAGAAGGAAGTGATTAAGTGGCTAGATGCGGGTATGATTTTCCCCATCTCTGACAGCAACTGGGTCAGCCATGTTCAATGTGTGACAAAAAGGGAGGAATGACAGTCGTACAAAATGAGAATAACGAGTTGATCTCGACTCGTACAGTCATGGGGTGGAGGATTTGCATGGACTATCGGAAATTGAACACAGCCACCCGGAAGGACCATTTTCCCTTGCCTTTCATTGACCAAATGTTGGACAGGTTAGCTGGGCGATCTTACTTTTGTTTCTTGGATGGATATTCGGGGTACAACCAGATCTCAATAGCCCCTGAAGACAGAGAGAACACATCCTTCACTTGTCTGTATGGCATCTTTGCCTTTCGGAGAATGCCTTTTGGACTTTGCAATGCACCGACTACATTCCAGCGATGCATGTTAGCCATTTTCACTGATATGGTCGAGGATATTGTGGAGGTATTTATGGATGATTTCTCCTTGGTGGGGGATTCATTCGATGATTGCCTTCAAAATTTAAGAAGAGTGCTCAAAAGATGTGTGGAGACAAATTTTGTGCTGAATTGGAAAAAGTGCCATTTCATGGTACAAGAAGGAATAACTTTGGGGCATCGAGTGTCCAGTAAGGGAATTGAGGTCGACCATGCTAAGGTCAATGTGGTTGATAAGTCTCCACCGCCCACCTCGGTCAAGACAGTGAGAAATTTCCTTGGGCACGCCGGGTTCTACAGGTGATTCATTAAAGATTTTTCCAAGATTGATAAACCTTTATGTAAACTTCTGGAAAAGGATCTACCCTTTATGTTTTCTAATGATTGTAGGTTGGAATTCGAGGAGCTGAAGAAGAGACTGGTAACTGCACCCATCATTGTTGCACCCAACTGGGAACAATCATTTGAGCTCATGTGCGACGCCAGTGATTATGCTATAGGAGCAGTCTTCGGCAGCGAAATGACAAGATGATGCACCGAATTTAATATGCAAGCAGGACGCTCAGTTGTGCACAACTCAATTACACTATCACGAAAAAAGAAATATTGGTTGTAGTGTTTGCCTTTGACAAATTTAGGTCGTACTTAATTGGTTCAAAAGTTATTATTTATACTGACCATGTAGCAATTAGGTACTTGATAGCAAAGAAGGATTCAAATCCACTCTTAATCTGATAGGTTCTTTTACTACAACAATTCGATCTGGAAATTCGTAAAAGAAAAGGGATGGATAATCAAGTGGAAAACCATCTCTCTAAATTGGAAGGAGCTGAAAAGAATACAAAGGATGAAGATATAACAGAGACGTTCTTGGATGAACAGTTTCTCGCTTTGACAATGGAAGAGATGCCATGGTATGCTGATATTGCTAACTATTTAGCAAGCGGTATTGTACCTTACGAACTCTCTTCAATTCAAAAGAAAAAGTTCTTCCACGATTGTTGAGCTTATTATTGGGATGAACCTCTAATTTTTAAAATATGTGTAGATAACATGATCAGGAGGTGTATCCCCAAGAAAGATAAACCCTTTATTTTGCAGGCTTGCCATGCTTCACCATATGGCGGACACTTTGGAGGAATCCAGACAGTTGGAAAGGTGTTGGAATCAGGTTTGTATTGGCCAACTCTATTCAAGGATGACCATGCTTGGCTAACAAGTTGCGATGAGTGCCAAAGGACAGGGCAATATATATTGACGTCACGAGATTTCGATGACTATAATTCAAGAGGTGGAGGTTTTTGACATGTGGGGGATTGATATGGGGCCATTGGTAAACTTGTATGGTAGCAAATACATATTGGTAGTAGTTGACTATGTATCCAAATGGGTCGAAGCGGTGGATCTCCCAACCAATGCTGCAAAAGGGGTGACAGGTTTTCTAAAGAAAAACATCTTCACACATTTTGGCACCCCGAGAGCTATAATCAGTGATGGTGGAATCCATTTTTGCAATAAAGCATTCGCACGACTAGTGGAAAATTATGGAGTTCGCCATAAGGTAGCCACACCCTACCACCCACAAACAAGAGGGCAAGTTGAAGTGTCCAACAGGGAAATTAAAAGTGTCCTAACCAAGACAGTGAATGCAACAAGGGCTGATTGGGCAAAGAGACTGGATGATGCCATATGGGCGTACCACACAACATTTAAAACTCCAATTGGCATGTCACCATACAAGTTGGTGTTTGAAAAAGCATGTCATCTTCCAGTAGAGCTCGAACATAAATCCCTATGGGCACTGCGACAATTTAATTTGGATATGGAGACCGCAGGCACCACTAGAGTCACTCACTTACATGAACTCGAGGAATGCATGTTCCATAAATTTGAGAATACAAGATTGTACAAAGAAATGATGAAAATGATAAATGATAAGAACATTCTAGATCGGAACTTCAAGCCCGGGGATCTAGTGTTGTTATACAACTCGAGATTGAGATTGTTCCTGGGTAAGTTGAAGTACCGATGGTCCAGACCCTTCCGAGTGGTGCAAGTGTTCTTAAGCGGAGCAGTTGAAATTGAATCCGAAGATGGGAAAAATAAGTTCACAGTGAATGAGCAAAGGTTGAAACATTACCTTGGAATGGTCGAAGAAAAGGGGGATAGAGTGGTGATATCTTTGGAAGAGCCCCAATACGCGAACGAAGAGTGATAATGAAGCATGCGTCATGCCACGACATTAAATCAGGCTCTTCTTGGGAGACAACCCATGGTTTATTGTAAATCGTCATGCCGCGACGTTAAATTAGGCGCTTATTGGGAGGCAACCCATTGTTTTTCTTTACTTTTGTTTTTGTAATTGATTTTTGAACGGCATTGACCGATATACTAATGTGTAGGGACCATCGGGAAAGACCCGGTGGCACCTGGGGCAACTCATAGTGACGATTCTGATGCGCCGAAGGAGGGCGATGAAGGGCAGGAGGAGATTGGGCCTTCCTCACGCCCACAAGAACAAGTTTCCGCGACTGAAGGACCATCCTAGGTCACATGGAGTACGCGGATGACATCCTTGGAACAAGACATGGGAGGGCTGCGCACTTCCGTCATTGAATTGGGGACTCGCGTTGATGCCTTTGGCCACCCAAAATGCGAAATCGGAGAAGAAAATAATGGGTTGGCCACGCGCGCTGGGGAGGGCGTGTCACCTTGACCCCGACATTGTCTCTGATCAAGATTGACCTACCAGGGAAGTTCCTTTACCTTGCATTACTTTATCTTGTATGCCATGGGGACGTGCCATCTTTTTAATTGTGGGGTGGGGGATACTTTGTTGTATGTGTATGTATAATAGTTTCTTCATTTATTTACATAATTCATTTTCGACTTGTCCCGACGATGGATATCATTTGACGGGTTTCTTGAGGGACTAAAGTTGAAAAGAAAAAAAAATAAAAAAGATTTTATTTTGTAGTAGTGTATCGATTCCCCCTTGATTTTCTTTAAACCAAGGTTCTTTTCCAAGGGTTTCATTTGAACTGGGTGTAGCTAGTTATTTTTTAGTTAGGAACTTATGGGATATTGAAAAATTAGAATAGGATCTCTTAACTTTGTAATGCCTTGAATATAACGGGTATTTTAGTGTGACACTTAGGCTCATTTGTTGACTCTTGTAAGAATGCCTTAAACTGGATGTTCTTAACTTGGCTTAAGTACCTTGATCTAAGTGTTTGACGATCCAATCTGGAGTGAGTCATGTGTCAGGTGTGTGTGAGACTTGTTATATTTTGTGCACGACACTTAATGCTTAGAACTTGCCCCGTGTGTCTACAAAGCGAAATAGTAGTCTCGTTTAGTCTGGGAAGTGATATAGGCATTTCTTTGTTGAACCATATATATACATATTCCACCCACCTATATGTTATGTATCGCGGTTAACCCCGTTGAGTATGTAATCATGTTTCCTTGGAAACCACATTACAAGTCTTATCCCTTGTTTGAATTGACCATCTTTTTGAACCCTTTACCTCTCGTAAGCACTTGAATTAACATGAATCTACAAAAGATAAAGTGTGGGGTAGTTGGTGGGGATTTTGATTGGAACTAGGGAAATAAGGAGAAAGGTGCACTTTGTGAAAAAGCCACTTGAATTGAAAAAAAACAAAATGTTAATAGTGTATCATGTTGATTAGCAATATTTTGTGGTGGATTTTAAGGTGATTGTGCTCAAAGAAGTGTGGGTGATTTACATGGTGTTAAAGGTGGAAAGATTGGTTTAACTTAAGTGTGGGCTTGATTATAAAATATATGTATTAAAGTGCTTAGAGAGGTGTAGTCACTATTACATCCAAATATATCCTACCCGACCTGCAGCCTACATTACAGCCAAATAAAGTCCTACTTGATCCTAGACGGAGCGAGCTCAATTAGTAGAGTAGTACAATTACGGGGAAGCCTATGGAGCGTTTTCTGTGGCACAAGAATATCATTTCTGAGGGTGAGTGAATTCTATTTATTTTGAAGTTCCTCAGTGTGCGTGAATTTTATTGATTGTGGAATGAGTCTCTTTTGTAGTGAGCAGGCACTTAATTCACGAAGGAAAGGTAAATCTGGACCTCTAAATAGAGTAAGTAAGCTGGTTAGGAATATTGTGTGGCTCGCAGGAGTTTACTCTTGAGGTGTAGATGTTACACTAATGTACTCAATCTATGTGAAATATTCTTGTATGACGAGCTGTGGAAGTCGCTCAGTTAAGTTAGGCCTCTGTAGAGTGTGGTGTGATTTCCTGGGGACAAGCAATGGTTTAAGTGTGAGGTGTTGATAGTTGGGTATATTTATGTAATTTAGACACTATTTACACTCTAATGTAGCCGCACTTTATTGATATGTGAATGCTAAAAGATAACAAAATACTCTAATTAAGAATTTCGTGCATTGCAGGAGCCACTCCAAGCTAGGAGGAAGTTAAAGAGTGTATTGAAGTCAATATGGAGCGTGGAAGACCAATCGAAGGTTAGCCCGGTTGAAAAGGAGCGAGAAAAGCAAGAAAGAAGTCTCCTCCAGGTGCGCGACCACGCAGTGGACCGCGAATTGGACCGCGCACTGGAAGCAGAACACTGGACGAAATCTGCGGCCGAATCCGCGGCCGCGGACGAGCAGACGGAGGCCAACAACTCAGGGGTAATAATGTAATTTTTAGGGCGACTAACCTAAACCTATCTGAAGCCTAATTCGCCCAGTAATCAAAGAGAGCTGTTTTTAGGAGATTTTGGAGGCAAGATCAAGGCAGAGACATGCAGGTAAGGAGTGAGTTATACATAAATATAACCCAGTAAGATCCTCGACCCGTCACTTTAAATACCTCTGGAATAAGTGTTGGAAAATACAAATACACCACAACACGAATGATATAATAAATATGATAATTGTACAATAACTCAATATATGTTTATCAACGGAGTTCATAAGAATTAACCAACAAGAGTACCCACTAAGGACTTGTCATAATTGTAATGAAATAAATTTACCAACACATCTACTAGTCCACAACGGCAGCACAATGCCTCAAATATGTAACAGAGCATACACAATGCTCACTGAAGCATACACAATGCCCCAAATATATCAAGAAGCATACACAATGCTCGGGTGATGTACAAAGGCATACACAATGCCCCAACATCATGGCGCACAACCGTATCAAATTCAACAATATGGCTCACAGCCGTATCAAACTATCAAACTCAACATCATGACGCACAACCGTATCAAAGTCAACATCATAGCGCACAGCCGTATCAAACTCAACACCATGGCGCACAACCCTATTAAACTATAAAACTCAACTTCATGGCGCAAAACTGTATCAAACTCAATACTATAGCGCACAACCATATTAAACTCAACATCATGGCGCACAACCGTATAAAACTTAACATCATGGCTCACAGCCATATCAAGCCATCAAACAACATATAAAATAATCTTTTTTTTTATATTTTTTATAAAATAATATATTTGCGGCTAGTCTAAGACCATCGATTCTACCAAGCGCACGCTTGTCCCAACATATGGACCAGGCAGAGAAATCACATTTTTAAATGGATTTTGAAAAGCAAGCATCAAAGCTTAAAGCCTCACTTACCTCGTTAATAGGAAGTTTCCCAAGTTTGTAACGTCTAGAACACCAACCAAGCGGCCTCCAATGACCTCAATCTATCCAAAATATTGAATCACACATCCTAATTAGTTTAGGTGAATAATTTTCGTAATCTTAGGATGAGTCAAAATCAAAATCAACCTAGATCCAATTAATAAAAACTAGTACACCAAATTGTCAACCAAAATAACTAAAACAATAGCTTCTGAAATAACTCTACAATTCTAGAATACCACTTCTTATGCTGGGAATCCACCACTATCTTAATATACAATTTCACATGTCATCATCATTACACAATCATGTGTCTTCTTTACTATTAACCACTTAGTAGATAATCATTTGCATTTTACATATAGAAGTCCCTTTCCAGTATATTTCCATGTAACATACGGTGCATCAACATTAGTTTTCATGGTAAGATTTTCCTTCCACCAATCATTAGCTTATTATTACTATCAATCATGACAACATGACTCCTATATTTCCATTCTTAAATATAGTAGTAAGGATTTCAAGTAGCAGTAGTTTCATATTGTTTGAAGAATTTCGAAAAGGCATACGGAGTCCAAGTCCAATTTTCAATCCCAATTCAATTTTACAATTATCAATCCTTATATAATCACTACCATCCTATTATTATATAGTAATTATTATGCCTATTATTCATGGCATAAGAATAAATTCATATCTCCTATACCACCATAAATATCAATTGAGTAAAATTAATTGAACAAAAATACACCGAAATCTTGTAATACCTGAGCAAACCAACGTCCCTAGTTCTCGTAGTTATTCTCCCGATGCTAAAGCATCTTAGCCCTTTTTTCTCAATAGTGCTGCCGTCAAATCTCCAAGACTAAAACTTTATTTTTATCTTTTTTTTACTCCTAAAGTTAATACTCTAGGAGTTCATCTGTTCCCACTTTGTAGAGGCTTTGGACGTGAAGTCCTTAAAATGTTGGCTTGGTCTACTTGCCTCCTATTTTATTATTAGCACAACCAACCTAAGTCAAATAAAATAAGTAAATCAAAACATTATTCCCTAGCCGCTTATTTAATACACCATTTTATATATCACCATAACCAATTCTCTCTCACTTTCTTAATATTCGATCCGATAGCTACAAACTAATTTAATTCTCTACTCTAAAAGTTAATAAGTATATAAAAATATTTTGGGTTATTACACCATTATACTCGTGTGCTCCCTACTTTGGCACAAGTAGTTTCAGGAAGTCAACGCCTTAGTCAGGACCCTCAGCCTGGACGATGACCCCTTCTGAGAATAAATGATACTCCCAAAAATCTTTTCTTTCTAAAACATTTTCTTGTGACTTTTCAAGTCTAAATCTTTTAAACATACTCATACTGGAATCCTTAAATGTAAGGTATGGCATAAGAATGTAATAAACATTCAAAAGTATTTCTAAAGATTTTTCCTTCTTCGTGAAACTTTCTTTTTTAACATGAAAATGGCCTATAAGAATTACACAAAAATCTGAAAATTTAAGCACATATGTCAGAATAAATCATCTAAACTTTAACTAAAATAATTCTAAGCTAATAGGTACTCACTCACTTCAATCAAGTATATATTCACTCTTTTAGTCAATTCATCAAACACTTTGTATGTATATTTTTGTGAGTTAAACCACTTTGGTAAAGGGTTATATCAACTCACCTCAAAACTTCTCGAGCCAATATGTAGACCCCAGTCCAATTGACACCAGTCAAATAACCGATTCTACAACAACTAGTGCATTTTAATTAATTTTAAAGTTTCGCACCTAAACACGAAACTTTAATGTTGATATAGAGAAAAAATAGAATTAACTATTCAATTCTTACCTATTATTACTGTAGGGTAATTGAAAATAGGAAAGTTTATATACCTGAGTTTAAGAATTAGTGGTTTACAAAGAACCCTATGATTTTCTTTTTGATGCTTGTGTTTGCTACGTAAACAGAACGTTGTTCTGTTTCTTGTTCGTATATATTATTCTATTGCTTTCTTTCTTTGGACCTCTTTTACGTCCAAGGCAAGGCTTCAAAGCCTTAAGACTTTTTCTTTCAACAGTCATGTATGGGCTTAGGCTTGCCCCTCCAATTTATTTTTTTGACTTAACTAATAATTAATGATACCCACTTTTAAAAATTAATAATATTAAAATTATTAATATTCTCCCAATTGTATATTTAATTATTTATAAATAGAGAAGTAACTCGAAAGTCAATCACAAGGGTTTAAGTCCGTAATATGAGTATAATTTAAGGGGAAAAAATTTAAATTCTATATTTAGCGAGTCTTTAAATTTTTATAAATTTAAGGAGTGTTACATGTTAGATGAGTACAATGCAGGGGTTTGGTAGTCTTTTTGTTACACTATTTGAAGTTAAGTTAGTTCTACTGGTTTCAAGTGCTAACACTGATAGAATGACTGAAATTTGTGCTACATAAACTGTCATAATGTAGGAAGACTAAAAGTAGTATGGTATTCTGGTTTAGATGATAACAGTTGTTGGTTATTTTAGAACCCTTCAAGCTGGATAGAAAGAAAGATACATAGGTGTGGCTGGCAAATAATAAAAGGAATTCTACGGTTAGTAGTTGCTGTAACGTTGCATTAGCAAGAGCTTTGCTTACCCCTTTATAATTTTATCTTGAATCTTTGTTTGTTTGTGCTTTCACATATATCACCATCTCTAGTTTACTTTGTAGTTGTTCTGCCTGTTTTTTGTGCTATTAGTCGTAGATTATATTTCTTGGATTTTAATTCGTCATATGTTTTAGTGACTTTTAGTTGTAGATTATATTTCAGTGATTTCTTTTATTTTTAATTCGTCGCTTGTTTTGAGGTAGTGCTTGCGTAGTGTCCCTTAGATTATAGTGGCTTTGGTGAACGATGATACGGTAAGGTATTGCCCTTGGGGGAAGGGGGAGGGGTCACCGCGGGGGAGAGAGTGCGGGGGGAAAGAGAGCTAATGGAGACACTGGGCTGAGAGTTGGGTCTTGGAACATAGGAACTTTAACTGAGAAGTCTATAGAGTTAGCGAAAATTCTCTAGAAGTGGAAGATTAATATAGCTTGTGTCTAGGAGACTAGATGGGTAGGAGCTAAGGCACAGGATATGGACGGGTTTAAACTATGGTATCCTGAGAGCGCGGGGGATAGGAACATGGTAGGTATTTTGGCTGATAAGGACCGTTGGGAACTAGTTGTGGAGGTTTGGAGAGTGAACGATAGGCTGATAACTATTAAGCTAGTTTTTGGTGGATTTACTTTGAATATAAGCAGTGCGTACGCTCCCAAGTAGGTTTGGATGAGGAAGTCAAGGCATTTCTGGGAGAATTTGGATGAGATGGTGCGTGGTATACCACACAGTAGGAAGCCTTTCATTGGAGGTATTTCAACGGCCACATTGGAGAGACACGAGTTATGCTGATGTGCATGGTGGCTTCAGTTTTGGAGATAGAAACGGAAAAGGAACTTCACTATTAGATTTTGCTAGATCGTTTGATTTGGTGATAGCAAACTCGAGTTTTCCGAAGAAGGTGGAACACTTGGTCACCTTCCAGAGCTCGATGGCCAGGACCCATATTGATTATCTACTCTGCATGAAGTTCGATAAAGGTCTTTGCATGGATTGCAAGGTCATCCCGAGTAAGAACCTCACGACCCTTCATAGGCTCCTGGTCATGGACCTTAAGATCAATAGGAAGAGGAGGAAGAGGGCGGTGTTCAGCAAACGGGGGAGCCTTGATTGAAGACAATGTGCAGGAATATGGGGTTAAGCTGCTTACTATGGGGGCTTGAAGGAGTAATGGGGACACGAGCGTTATGTGGACCACGACTGCATAGTTCATCGGGTAGCTGCTAGAGAGGTATTAGGGGTCTCAAAGGGCTACTCTAGTGGTCACAGACTGGTGGTGGAATAGATAGGTCCAAGAAAAGGTGAAAACTAAGAAAGCGACATATCTGAAGCTAGTGAAAAGCATAGACGAGGAGGAGAAGAAGTCGAATATGGAGTGGTATAAGTTGGTTAAGAAAGAGGTAAAGTTTGAAGTTAAGGTGGCGTAGGCTGCAGCATTTGGTCGTTTATATGAAGAACTTGAGGGTAAAGGCAGGGATAAGATGTTGTTCAGGCTAGCCAAGTTGAGAGAAAGAAAAGCCCGTGACTTGGAACAAGTGAAATGCATCAAGAACGAAGAAGGTAGTGTTATGCTAGATGAGGCGCATATCCGTCAAATGGAAGACTTACTTCCATAGTCTCTTGAACGAGGAGGGGACAGAAATATTATTTTGGGTGATTTGGAATCCTCCGAGAGTCGTTGTAACCTTGGGTATTGTATGCGGATTAGAGTTGAGGAGGTTGTGGGGGCTATGCGTAAGATGAGAAGGGGCAAAGTGATTGGGCCAGATGAAATTCCGGTGGAGTTCTGGAAGACTGTGGGCAGAGCGGTCTTGGATTAGCTCACTAGGTTATTTAATTTCATTTTTAGGATGAACAAGATTCCCGAAGAGTGGATGTGGAGCACGATGGTTCTTTTGTATAAGAACAAGGGTGATATCCAAAATTGCAACAACTATCGGGGTATTAAGCTGCTTAGTCATACTATGAGGGTTTGTGAGAGTATGGTTGAGCTAAGGGCGAGGAGGAGTGTGTCAATTTTTGAGAACCAATTCGGGTTTATGCCGGGACGTTCAACTATGGAAGCCATTCACCTTGTTATGAGATTGATAGAACAGTATAGGGAGAGGAAGAGGGACCTGCATATGGTCTTCATCGACTTATAAAAGGCTTATGATAAAGTCCCAAGGGAGGTTCTGTGGAGGTGTTTGGAGGCTATAGGTGTACATGTGGCCTACGTTAGGGAGATTAAAGACATGTATGAGTGAGCGAAGAGCCGGGTGAGGACAGTGGGAGGGGACTCAAAACCATTTCCGGGTCATGATGGGGTTGCACCAGGGGTGGGCACTCAACCCTTTTTTGTTTGCCATGGCGATGGACATACTGACGCGCCACATCCAATGGGAGGTTCCGTGGTGCATGTTATTTGAAGATGATATTGTATTGATTGATGAGACGCGAGACGGTGTTAACCTGAGGTTAGAGGTGTGGAGGCAAACCCTGAAGTCTAAAGGTTTCAAGTTGAGCAGGACCCAAACAGAATACTTAGAGTGTAAGTTCAGTGGTGCAACTCAGAGAGTGGATGGGAGGTGAGGCTTGGTTTACAAGTCATCCCCAAGAAAGGTAGCTTTAAGCACCCTTGGTCTGTCATACAAGGGATGGGGAGATTGACAAAGATGTCACACATCGTATTGGGGCGGGATGGATGAAACAGAGACTTGCTTCCAGAGTTCTGTGTGACAAGAAGGTGCTACCAAAACATAAAGGTATGTTTTGTAGAGTACTGGTCAGACCGACTATGTTGTATGAGTTTGAGTGTTGAATAGTCTAGAGCTCCCATATCCCGAAGATGAGGGTAGCAGAGATGAGAATGTTGAGATGGATGTGCAGACACACCAGGTTAGATAGGATTAGGAATGAAGTTATTCGGGACAAGGTGGATGTGACCCCTAGACAAGATACGGGAAGCAAGACTTAGATGGTTTGGAAATGTGATGGTTTGGAAATGTGAGGAGAAAAACCTTAGGGTTAAGGGGGTCTCAGATGTTTTAGACTTTTTAGATTCAATTAGATGATTGTGCTAATGCTATACTTATTTTGCAGTACCATCTTGGTATTTTGTTTAATAAAATTTACTTACCTTGTCAAAAAAAAAAAAAGGATAAAAGAAAATAAAAGAATTTATTTTAAAAAAAATGCAAAGGATACTGGTAATCATTTAGGTTAACAACTCATACTTGAAACTTGTTAAAATAGGTATGTATATATCTTTAAGAGTTTACTTTTTGAGGTTTCTAAAAAGGAAGATGTGATTTGATGCTGTTATAGACTGTTAAAAGTATTATTAGAAAACTTCTATCAAACTTCACAGTAGCCTCAGATGTTATATCTGAGTATCACAATCACGCACATCTGTTGTTACAACAATAACAACGGAAAACCAAATTTAATCTCACAAGTAGGAGCGGATTTATAGGGGAGATTATGGGGCACGTGAATCCATGGTCTTTTCACAAAATTAGATATTTTATGTACATATTTTCTAAATTTGGTATAATATTAACTATTAGCACCCATGCTCCGAAAAGGTTGAATAATGCACTTGGTTGAAGGATGAGTTATTTACCAAGAGGAATAGAGATCAATTCCTACTTAATATAATTTTTTACTCCTTTCTTTTGTAATGCATCCATATACTAAAAATCTTAGATCCGCCTCTGCTTGATAGAAAAAATAATTATGATATCTCAAAAAGAATATTATAATACTATGTCTAAATTTATTTTTTTATTATTATATTAATGAGTCTTTATTATAGTAATTATTTTAAATATATTTGTAACAAATCAGTTTAATGTTGAGTTCAATTGAGACAAATAATCTGACCAATGAATATTGCTCATCAGTGTGAAACGTTTTAATCTGACCTTTTAATTTAATTGAGTGTTTCTTTCAATTCTTTAAGAGCCTTAATGGCCTTAAGTTTCTAACGGTTGCCAATAATCTGATTTCAACTTTGGATTATAACGTTTTGAAGCTTACGTCTTTTTAAGCTTTGAGAAAGCCATTATGGCATGGACGTTACCTATCAGATTGTCCATTTGTTTTTGCACTATATATATTTTTGTGTTTTCATCATCTAAGGGGAGTGAACAAAGTTAAAACTTTTCTCTCCATTTCTTTCATGTTGGGTTTCCTTCTCATAAATTTTTGTTGTTTCTGCGTGTGAGCAAAATATCCTTAAGGACAGTGTCTTTGACACGCCTCAAGCTAAACCTTATATTCTCCATAATAATCGAATTTTTCCAACACTGCTCACAAGTGGGATCTGGGAAGGTAGTGTGTATGTAGCTTTATCCCTATTTTAAGAAGGTATAAAGGTTATTTCCGATAAATTCTCGGCTCAAGAAAAAATAAAAAGAAACAGTAACAACAAGCAGTAAGTTGGGGTCCGCTGTATCATTTCCACTGTATGTAGATTTATTTCATTCCAATGCTCAATAATAGATTCTCTAAAATTTGCTAAATCTCACTCTTATCCCTATATGAACATACGCATCTCTAACCAGAATAAGAGAATCCTAACAAACCGTACATAATTTTAAGTGTAACAAAAGTCAACAACTAAGCCTTAACCCAACTTGTTACGGCTCAAATGGATCTTCTGCTTTCGCAGTATTATGTTTTTAGCTAAATTCTCACTGATTTTAGGATAATGTAGGTCTTTTGAGATAATTATGTTTCATGTGATTTTATTATTGTGGTGCTTATGTATTCCTGAGCCGAGAGTCTACCGGAAACAACCCTGTACCTCCACACGATAAGGATAATCTTCGTGCCCACTATCCTCCGCAGATCCTATTATGTGGGATTATACTAAGTATGTTTGTTGTAGCCACAAATCATATTTGCTTTTCTTTTACTCGATTAGATTCTTGATGAATGGGGCGTCGAAGGCTCTTTTGCCAAAGAAAATACTCCAATATTATACAGATATTGTTGATTAGATACTTTTTGACTACAATGCATTATGTTTTGGATCTACGTTGCCGAAAAAAGGTAAATTTGTTCTCTCTTCTCTTCTTTTCCTGGCAAGGCTAAAGAAAATTTATCAGAATAGGATTAAACAAGAATTCTTAAAGGATAGCAGCTAATAAATTTACTTGCTATTGAAACTTGTCGGAGCGTTGAGTGGTGAAATCCGGAGTGATTTTGGACACATAGTCCTTAAATGTGGATTTTAGCCTTTGAAATCAGGCCGTAGCTAGAGCTGTGTGAAGACGGATCCGGAATAGAATTCTGTCGACTCCTTTAGCTCCGTTGGATGATTCCGGGGTTAGGAGCGTGTTCGGAATGTGTTTTCGAGGTCGGTTGTAGATTTAGGCTTGAATTGGCGAAAGTTAGAATTTCGGCGATTTCGGCTGATAGGTGAAATTTTGATATCGGACTCGGAATGGAATTCCGAAAGAGACAGAAGGTTTGTAATGTCATTTATGACATGTGTGCAAAATTTGAGGTCATTCAGATGAGTTTGGATGTGTTTCGGCATCGAATGTGAATTCTAGAAATTTCATAAGTTCTTAGGCTTGAATCTATGCATATTTGATGATTTTTATGTTATGAGATGTGTTTTTAAGGCTCGACCAAGTTTGAATGAGGTATTAGGGTTTGTTGGAAATTTTGGTTGAGGTCCCGGAGGCCTCAGGTGTGTTTCGGGTGTTCAAACGGGCATTTTTGGCCTAATAGCCTTAGCTGGTTTTCTGGTTTTTCTACAGCAGTATTTTTCTCTCTGCGATTGCAAGGGTTCACCCTCGATCGCGTAAAGTAAATGTGAGAGGTCCTGCGACTTTTTCTCTGCGATCGCAAGAAAAGGTCTGCGATCGCAGTGTGTTGGGATGTTGGTCTTCGCGATCGCATGACCTGGACCGCGTTCACATAGAGTATTCTTGGTTTGGGGGAGTTTCAATATTTGTTCTACGCGATCGCGTGGCCCCAACCACGATCGCGTAGCTCTGGGTCGTGAAGGTACGCGATCGCAGTCACGCAATCACGATCGCGATGAAGGTTTTTAGGCGCGTGGCTGAATGCTCTCCGTGATCGCGACTCATTGTACGCGATCGCTTAGAAGAAATACCTGGGCATTCTTTAAAGACCCAAGTCCGAGGGTTTATGTTATTTTCACCATTTTCGAATTTGAGAGCTCGGGAGAGGCGATTTTTGGAGGCTTTTGCACCTGGGTAACTGGGGTAAGTGATTTCTACCCAACTTAGATTACTTTCCATGATTCCTATCTTAAATATAGTCTTTAAAACTCGAATTTGGGTGGAAAATTTGGGAAAAATTGGATGAACTTCATAGACCGAATTATTGAGTTTTGAGTGGGTTTTTGACATCCGATTTGAGAGATTTTGATATGATTAGACTCGTCAGTGAATTGGTGGCCGGAAAATATAATTTTTACCCGATTCCAAGACGCGGGCTTGGGGGACTTTTTGGGCGAATGTCCTAATTTCGCGCAGCTTCGAACTTATTAGCTATTTTGTTTCCTTGAAATGATATTTACACTATGCAATCGAATTGACTAGATTTGGGCCACACAGAGTTGGATACTCGTGGAAAGAGCGTGGTATTGAGTTGATTAGCGCAGTCAAGGTAAGTGGCTTTCCTAACTCTGTGTTGGGGACTTCCCCTTAGGCATTTTTATACTGATTTTGTTACGTGGACGCCGTGTATGTGCGGTGAAGAGGGCGTACACGGGTCATTGTTGCTAAAATTCCACTTTTCCTTCCATGGCATCACTCATTTTCATTCCTATATTATTGTTTCTTGTATTAACTGAGTAGTTAGCTTAAGAATAAGCATGCTTACCTGTCCTTATTTTATTTCCTCTTATTTGCTACTAGTTGCACCATGATTAGGTAGTTTTACTTTATTCTTGCCTGTTGTTTTTCCTAAACTGTTTAATTAAGCCGTATCCGACATACTTTTGCATTGCATATTTAAATTGGGACTACGGACCGAGATCCGAGAGCTTTCCCCCTGTACTACAATGCATATTTAAATTGGGACTACAGACGGAGATACAGGAGCTTTCCCCCTGTACTGCATAGCATATTTAAATTGGGACTACAGACTGAGATCCGAGAGCTTTCCCCTTGTACTGCATTGCATATTTAGTGTTGAGATATATGATGTGCTGAGACGAGGGCTCTCTTTCTGTTATTAATTCTTCCAATTTCCATTAATCCTGTTTATCATTGCTTATCTATATTTCACTGTTTAAATTTATAACTGACTTGTTTTAAAACTCAGTACAGCCTCAACCTGACCTCGTCACTACTTGACTGGGGTTAGGCTTGGCACTTACTGAGTACCGAATGTGGAGTACTCATGCCCTTTCCTGCGCATATTTTCCCCATGTGTAGATACATGTACTAGTGCACCGTAAAGTTGCTAGGCGTATCTTAGCAGTTGCTTAGGAGACCGTGAGGAAATTCTGCCGCGTCCGCAGGATCTCATGATTTCCCTTCTTACTCTAGTATAGATATAGGAGATATATAGATACATTTTCCTTATTCCTTTGTATAGAGCTACAGTAGTTCAGAGTTTGTGACTTTGTGATATTCTGGGTTTTGGGAAAGTAAAAGCTTTAAATGCCGAGCGGCTAAATTTTATAGTATTGCTTCTTCTTTACTGTTTCTATTATTGTTTTGTCTTATTTTACGCAAATATTTGGCTTACCTAGTCGTAGAGACTAGGTGCCATCACGAGACCGTTCAGAGGATAATTCGGGTCGTGATACGGAGTAAGTATAGACAGAAATGGAAAAAGAATAGCTCCAAAGTGCTACTGGGAGTCGCCAAGAGAAGCAGCTCACTGTGAAGCTTCGACGAGGTATAAATCAGGAACGAGCTCCGGACTGGTAACCAGATGAACCTGCCTCAGAAACTGTACAATTAAGTACAGAGCGTAGCATGAGTACATAAAAAATATATACCTAGTAAGTATCCCGGCTAATCTCGAAGAAGTAGTGACGAGAGGTCGACTTGACACTTACTAGGGTCCAAACAGTATATTGAGGTGATATTTTAAAAGAGGAAAACCGGTAAGCATGGATAGTAAGGAAATAAATATTGAATCGTAATCAAAATCCAAGTACGTGGTGAAACACCAATATACAAGTTTTTGGTTCGTTCTTCTAGGATATTTCACAGCTCAACAATCATAAAAACATAAGACAAATAGCATGCGCAAAGTGGAATAAGGACATCCGGCCTGGGCCAACATAATAATAATAATTGTGCACTGTTGAAGGGTCGAACGACGTGAACCATAGATGAATATATTAACCTGTCGTGGCGTACGACCTGCTCCAATGAGAGTAGGGGAAAGAATCACTCCGCTCGCGGTATTAAATTGTGAAGCGGTCGCATGAAAACACAACATCTTTCTTTAAATCCTTTCTAAATAACAATTCTTTTAAAACACCAAATTCTCGTTTTTCTTGAAACAAAGTTGTATACAATGAAGTTACAAAGCATATAGCTCAAGTTAATGGAATTCACATGGCATGGTGTGGGCCTAACTACCCAGACATAACAATAATAGTGACTACGCACGGACTCTCGTCGCCTCGCACGTAGGTAGTTCCCCACAAACAATAACACATAATCATTTAATTCACCGATGGGGAAAATTCTCTCTAACAAGGTTAGAAAGGAGACTTACCTCGCGTCAAGTCTACTTCCCGGGTCAAGAATGTGCCCGAAACTCCAAATTCGTCGCCCAAGGACTCGAAACTAGTCAAATATTGCTTAAAAAAACCAGTCTATACTCCAAAGTCCTTAATTCTCGTACTTAAATGATCATTTCAACCTAAATTGGGAAAATTCTAAAATACACCTCCGGGCCCACATGCTCGGATTCTAGAAATTTTTGAAGGAAACTAAGGATCAATATTATATAGTTTTTGTATGATTCCTTAACAAATTATTCTCATTTTTGTCAATAAACCTAGGTTTTACTCTAAACCCATGATTTTCACAAATTCGATGTGTTAATCTACCTAAGAATTCAAATATTAAGCTAAATTTATAGTAGGAATTACTTACCTCACAGTAGCTAGGTCGAATAGCTTCCTTGCATGCTCTCAAAATCACCCAAAGATGAAGAATAGTGTTCAAAATGGCTAAGTCCCGTATTTAAAACGAAGGTCACCGCCTACAAGCTTTTCGCACCTGCGGCTCTAGGACAACACCTGCGGTCTCACATCTACGAGAAAAATCTCGCATCTGCAGAGAAGGGGAATGGGGCCTGGCTTCGCACCTGCGGCTCCGCTTCTGCGAAAAGGAGTCAGCATATGCGGAAATGGGCAGCTCTCTCAGGAGTCGCACCTGCGAGGCTGGAACCGCAGAAGCAGTCTCGCACCTGTGACTTGCCCTCCGCAGGTGCGGTCGCACCAGATCTGGTGCACCAACAGTCATTTAAGGCTGGTTTTTTCCTCGCTCGAGGCCTGAATGGCATCTGGGCCCACCCGAGACCCCGTCCAAATATACCAACAAGTCCTAAATCATAATACAGACTCACTCGAGCCTTCGGAATGCTGAAACAACGCTAAATCTAAAAATCATACCCCAAAATCCATTGGATCAAACTTAAGAACTTTAAGTTCTTGAATTCGCTTTCAATACGCCGGACCTACTTATACTACTCGGAATGAAACTAAATTTTGTGAGCAAGTCATAAATGACATAACGAAACTATTCCCAGTCTCGAAATTCCGTTTGGATCTCGATAACACAAAAACACGTTCCAAACCTCAAGTTTGTACTTAAGAAAACCTTAATTCACTATTAGGCGCCGAAAGGCCCCCGGGTCATCCAAAACCTATTCCGAACACACGCCCAAGTCCAAAATCATCATACTAATCTACTGGAATCATCGCATCTTGATCTCGAGGTCATTTACTAAAAAGTTGACCGAAGTCAAACTTGGCCTTAAAGGCCAACCTTAAGGAACAAAGCGTTCCTATACCACTCCAAACTCCTTAAAACCTCGAACCACCCATCCCCGCAAGTCATAAATCAGTAAAAGCAACTACGAGAAGTCTCATTTAGGGGCACAGGGATCTAGAACGTGAAACGATCGGTCAGGACGTTACATTCTACACCTCTTAAACAAACGTTCGTCCTCGAACGGGTTTAGAATCATACCTGGAGTGCTGAATAAGTGTGGATATCTGCTCTGCATGTCCTCTCGGACTCCTAATTCACCTCCTTGACTGGTTGGCCCCTCTATTGGACCTTTACGGCGGAAATCCTTTTGGACCTCAACTGGCGATCCTGCCTGTAAATAATAGCAACTGGCTTTTGCTCGTAGCCCAACCTCTCATCCAACTGAATGGTGCTGAAATCTATCACGTGAGAGAAGTCGGCGTGGTATCTCTAGAGCATGGACACATGAAAGACCGGATGAACCTCTGATAAACTGGGAGGTAAAGCAAGCTCATAAGCAACCTCCCCAACTCGTCTCAACATGTCAAATGGGCCTATAACCCTTGGGCTCAACTTGCCGTTCTTCCCAAACCTCATAATACCCTTCAACAAAACCTTCTCGCCCTCCATAAATGATACATCACGCGCCTTCTGATCTGCGTAACTCTTTTGTCTGGACTGTGCTGTGCGAAGTCTCTCCTGAATCAACTTCACCTTCTCCAAAGCATCCTTCACCAGGTCGGTTCTATATAGCTTAGGCTCGCTAGGCTCAAAACACACGATGGGAGAATGACATCGCGGACCATACAAGGCCTCAAATGGATTCATCTTAATGCTAGACTGATAACTATTATTATAAGCAAACTCGGCCAAAGGCAAGAACTGGTCCCACTGTCCTCCAAAGTCAATCACGCATGCCCTGAGCATGTCCTCCAATATCTGAACTGTCTGCTCTGACTATCCATTTGTCTGAGGGTGGAATGTTGTGCTGAGCTCTACTCGGGTGCCTAACTCACTCTGTATGTCTCTCCAGAAGTGCGAGGTGAACTGAGGACCTCGATCTGATACAATGGACACAGGCACACCGTGCAACCGAACTATCTCCCGAATGTAGATCTGGGCCAACCTTTCAGAAGTATAAGTAGTAGCTACTAGAATGAAATGTGCCAGCTTGGCCAACCTGTCCACAATGACCCAAACCGTATCAACCTTTCGCAAAGTCCGAGGCAATCCAACTACGAAGTCCATAGTGATGCGCTCCCATTTCAACTCGGGTATAGGCATCTGCTGAAATAGGCCTCCTAGCCTCTAGTACTTATACTTAACCTGCTGGAAATTTAGAAACCTAGCCACATACTCCACTATGTCTTTATTCATCTGCTTCCACCAGAAATGCTGCCTTAAATCACGATACATCTTCGTAGCACCAGGATGAATAGAATACCATAAACTATGAGCCTCCTCTAGAATCCTCTCCCTCAGGCCATCAACATTGGGGACACATAAGCGACCTAAAGTCTCAGAACACCATCCTCGCCAATAGAAACCTCCTTGGCACCACCCTGTACCACTATCTCCCGGAGAGCCACCAAGTGCGGATATTCATATTGCCGAGTCCTGATCTCCCCCAATAATGAAGACTGAGCCGCCACATGTGCGAGAACTCAACTGGGCTCTGAAAGGTCCAACCTCTCCAGGCGATTAGCCAAGGACTGAATGTCCAAAGCTAGAGGTCTCTCCTCTGCTGAAATGAAAGCCAAACTACCCATACTCTCCGCCTTCCTGCTTAAGGCATCTATAACCACGTTTGCCTTGCCCGGATGATAAAGAATGGTGATGTCATAATCCTTCAGCAACTCAAGCCACCTATGCTGCCTCAAATTAAGATCCCTTTGCTTGAACAAGTGCTACAAGCTGCGGTGATCTGTATAAACCTCAGAAGATACCCCATACAAGTAGTGCCTCCAAATCTAAAGAGCATGAACAATCGCCGCCAACTCCAAATCGTGCACATGGTAATTCTTCTCATGAACCTTCAGATGTTGTGAAACATATACAATAACTCTTCCCTCCTGCATCAACACACAACCCAAACCAACGCGTGAATCGTCACAATAAACTGTATACATCAAAGAACCGGAAGGCAACACTAGAACTGGTGCTGAGGTCAATGCTGTCTTGAGCTTCTAAAAGCTCGACTCACACTGGTCGGATCATCGGAATAGGGCATTCTTTTGAGTCAATCTAGTTAGAGGAGCTGCAATGGATGAAAAACCCTCCACAAATCGGCGATAATAACCTGCTAGACCCAAGAAGCTCCCGATCTCTATAGCTGAAGTAGGGCGTGGCTAACTCTGAACTGCCTCAATCTTCTTAGGATAAACCTTGATACCCTCTCCGGATACCACATACCCCAAGAATGCCACAGAATCCAACCAAAACTCACACTTGGAGAACTTAGCATACAACTTATGTTCGCAAAGTTTGGAGCACAACTCTCAAATGCTACTCGTGCTCCCCCAGGCTACGCGAGTAAATCAGAATGTCATCAATGAAGATGATGATAAAAGAATCAATATAAGGACTGAACAACCTGTTCATCAAGTCCATAAATGCTACTGGGGCATTATTCAAGCCAAAGGACATCACCATGAACTCATAATGACCATATCTCGTACGAAAGGCCATCTTCGGAACATTCGAGTCCCGAATCTTCAGCTGATGGTACACCGATCTCAAGTCAATCTTAGAAAACACCCAAGCACCCTGCAACTGGTCAAACAAATCATCGATATGCGACCATGGGTACTTTTTCTTGATGGTGACCTTGTTCAACTGGCGGTAGTCAATACACATCCACATAGTCCCATCCTTCTTTTCACAAATAACACTGGAGCACCCCAAGGCGATATACTCGGTTTGATAAACCCCTTATCCAACAACTCCTCAAGTTGTTCTTTCAATTCCTTCGGAGCCATACAGTACGGGTAATAGATATAGGCTGGGTGCCTGGAGCTAAGTCAATGCAAAAATCAATGTCACGATCCGGTGGCATGCTTGGAAGGTCTGAAGGGAATACATCATCAAACTCTCGAACTACTGGCATTGAATCAATCGTCAGAGACTCAGCGGTGGTGTCCCGCACATATGCAAGATAAGCCAAAAAACCCTTCTCGACCATATGTCAAGCCTTCAGGAAAGAAATAATCCGACTAGCGGAACTCACTAAGGAACCTCTCCACTCCAATCTCGGCAACTCGGGCATGGCTAGAGTAACAGTCTTGGCATGGAAATCTAGAATGGCATGATAGGGAGACATCCAATCCATGCCCAGGATGACCTCAAAATCAACCATATCAAGCAATATGAGGTCCGCTCTGGTCTCAAACCCACATAATGTAACCACACAGGACCGATAAATCTGGTCCACGACCACATAATCGCCCACGGGAGTGGACACATAAATAAGGGTACCCAAGGACTCACAAGGAATATCTAGGGAATGAGCAATAAGGCTGATACATATGAATAAGTGGACCATGGATCGAATAATACAGATGCATCTCTACCGCATACTAAAATAATACCTGTGATCACGGTATCTGAGGCCACTACATCTGATCTGGCCGGAATAGCATAAAATCTGGCTGGAGCACCGGATGACTGACCTCCACCAGAATAAACAAGAGCTGACTGGGCTCCCCCTGCCTGGCCTTCACCTCTGGGACGACCCCTACCAGACTGTTCTCCACCTCTAGGTGGCCGAACCACTGGTGCTGATCTCATAGGCTGGTGACCCTGGTACACTGCCTTGCACCGAAGCCTGGGACAATGCCTCTTCATCTGACCTGGATTCCCACACCCATAACAACCTCCCGGCACCATGGCCTGCTGCCCTGAAGAAGAACCCTGAATAGTTGGAGTGCGATGTGAACTCTCGGGCATAGCATTGAAGTAAGGGCTGGAAGACCCCTGATGACCAGAATACCTACCGGAGGAACCCTGAATAACTGGCGGGCGGTAAGAACGCTCTGGCATGGCGCTGAAATAAGGCCTCGCTAGAACACCTCGTAGAGGTGGTGGGGGTGCTGAATATGGGGGACTGCAAGGCTTGCCCCTACCAAAATGACCTCTGCCCCTAGCTGGAGCACCTCAGAAATCCCCAAAAAATCTAGATCTCTTATCGTGCTGTCCCTGCTCTCTACTCGACCGATAACCCTCGATCCTGTGAGCAATCTCTACCACAAGTTGATAAGGAGTTCCCATCTCCACCTCTCAGTCCATGTTGGCCCTAATACCTGGATGCAACCCAGCTACAAATCTCTGCAGTCTCTCTACGTCAGTAGGAAGTATCATGAGTGTATGACGAGACAACTTAGAAAACCTAGCCTCGTAGTCGGTCACTGACATCTGACCTTGTTCCTGCTACTCAAACTGATACCGCAACTTTTCCCTCTCAGGGTGGAATGTATCTGTCCAGGAATAACTGAGTGAACTGCTCCCAAGTGAGGGGAGGAGAATCTGCCGGTCTTCTAAGAATGTAGGACTGCCACCATCTGTGGGCCCTGCCCTCTAGCTGAAAAGTAGTGAAGTCAACTCCATGAGACTCCAGTATCCTCATATTGTGCAGTCTGTCCCTGCACCTATCAATAAAGTCCTGTGCATCCTCATGACGCTCGCCTCCGTAGACAGGAGGGTGAAGTCTGGTCCACCTGTCTAATAACTTCTATGGATCACCGTCCGCAGCTGGTCTGACCTCAGGTGCTGCTGCTGCTGGCTGGACTCCGCCCACGGGCAGTGTACCTGGGGTCTGATATACTGCTGTTGCATGTCCGGCGGCCTGCACAGTAGGGGTCTGTGCTCCCCCTCCCGCCTGAGATGTGGCCGGATCTGCCGAAATAAACCATCCTGAGTCATGGTGTCCATGAACTGCATTATGTAACCCATGACCTCCTGAAATCCTAGCGCTGTCATAAAGTCCAAAGGGGCAGGATCTGTTGCGGGCACCTAGCCCTGCTCCTCAGTGATGGGATCCTCTACTAGATCCACTGGGGTGTAACTGGTACAACTCTGGGTCGCCCTCATCCCCTACCTCGGGTAGGTGCCCTCCCCCGGCCTCTGCCATGACCTCGGATGATGGGGGTAGCAGCCCCTCCCGGGTCCGGAACGTCGGTTGCGCGCGTCCTCACCATCTGTGAGAGAATAGAAGAGTGAGATTTAGTATACCATTAACTGCATGATTAGAAGATGAATAAAGAGAGATTTCCTAACACCCTATAGCCTCTCGAAGATAAATACAGACGTCTCCTTACCGATCCGAAAGACTCTATTGGGTTTCCCTGTAACTTGTGAGACCTACGTGAACCTAGGGCTCTGATACCATGTTGTCACGACCTAAATCCTAATCCAGGTCGCGATGGCGCCCAACACCGCAGTCAGGAAAGCCAACCATTATCTACTAGTGAGTTTCATGTAGTTTATCAAAAACATTTTCAACACTTGCTTAACTTAATTTTGAGACATTAAGTAGAAACGGATAGCTTAAGCAACTTTATGAGAAATAAATGATCATGAAGTCATAATTAACGATTACATACCAAAAATAAAGTCTACTAGCGTGTGTGTCAGGAACTAGTGTCACAAGTCTACAGGTATCTTGTAGAATAATATCAAAAGAATAAAAGTATGTCCTGCTGTCTGAGTAAGTATACACAGAAATGGAAAAATAATAGCTCCAAAGTGTTGCTGGGAGTCACCAAGAGAAGCAGCTCACCATAAAGTTTCGACCAGGTATAAATCCGGAACGAGCTACGGACTGGTACCCAGATGCAGCTACCTCAGAACCTGTACAATTAAGTACAGAGCATAACATGAGTACATAAACAATATGTACCCAGTAAGTATCTTGCCTAATCTCGAAGAAGTAGTGACGATAGGTCGACTTGACACTTACTAGGGTCCAAACAGTATATTTAGGTGACATTTTAAAAGAGGATAACAGGTAAGCATGGATAGTAAGGAAAGAAATATAGAATCGTAATCAAAATCCAAATACATGGTGAAGCACCGATATACAAGTTTTCGGTTTGTTCTTCCAAGATATGTCACAACTCAACAGTCATAAAAATACCAGACAAATAGCATGCGCATAGTGGAATAAGGACATCCGGCCTGGGCCAACATAATAATAATAATTGTGCACTGCGGAAGATTCGAACGACGAAAACCATAGATGCATCTATTAACATGCCGTGGCATACGGCCCGCTCCCATGGGAGTAGGGGAAAGAATCACTCCGCTCGCGGGATATAAATTGCGAAGCGGTCGCATGCAAACACAACATCTTTCTTTAAATCCTTCTCAAATAAAAATTCTTTTAAAACACCAAATTCTCGATTTTCTTGAAACAAAGTAACATACAATGAAGTTACAAAGCATATAACTCAAGTTAATGGAATTCACATGGCATGGTGTGGGCCTAACTACCTGGACATAACAATAATAGTCACTACGCATGGACTCTCGTCACCTCGCACGTACGTAGTCCCCCACAAACAATAACACATAATTATTTAATTCACCTATGGGGAAAATTCCCTCTTACAAGATTAGAAAGGAGACTTACCTGGCGTCAAGTCTACTTCCCAGGTCAAGAATGCGCCCGAAACTCCAAATTCGTCGCCCAAGGACTCGAAACTAGTCAAATATTGCTTAAACAAATCAGTCTATACTCCAAAGTCCTTAATTCTACTACTTAAATGATCATTTCAACCTAAATTGGGAAAATCCTAAAATACACCTCCGGGCCCACATGCTCGGATTTCGGAAATTTTTGAAGGAAACTATCACTCATGGCTTAAGGATCAATATTATATAATTTTTGTATGATTCCTTAACAAATTTATTGGTAATTTCCCATATTTGTTAAAAACATAGGTTTTACTCTAAACCTATGATTTCCACTAATTTGATGTGTTAATCTACCTAAGAATTCAAATATTAAGCTAAATTTATAGTAGGAATTACTTACCTTACAGTAGCTAGGTCGAATACCTTCCTTGCATGCTCTCAAAGTCACCCAAAGATGAAGAATAGTGTTCAAAATGGCTAAGTGTCGTATTTGAAACGAAGCTCATTGCCTACACGCTTTTTGCACCTGCAGCTCTAGGACCACGCCTGCGGTCTCGCATCTGCGAGAAAAATCTCACATATGCGGAGAAGGGGAAGGGGGCCTAGCTTCGCACCTGCGGCTCCACTTCTGCGAAAAGGAGTATGCATCTGTGGAAATGGGCAGCTCCCTCAGGATTTGCACCTGCGAGGCTGGGACCGTAGAAGCAGTCTCGCACTTGCGACTTGTCCTCCGCAGGTGCGTTCGCACCAGATCTGGTGCACCATCAGTCATTTAAGGCTGGTTTTTGCCTCGCTTGATGCTCGAATGGCATCTGGGCCCACCCGAGACCCCGTCCAAATGTACCAACAAGTCCTAAATCATAATACGGACTCGCTCTAGCCTTTGGAACGTCCAAAGCAACAATAAATCTAAAATTCATACCCCAAAACCTATTGATTCAAACTTAAGAACTTTAAGTTCTTGAATTCGCTTTCAATATGCCGAACCTACCTATACTACTCGGAATGACACCAAATTTTGCGAGCAAGTCATAAATGACATAACGGAACTATTCCCGGTCTTGGAATTCTGTTTCGATCTCGATAATACAAAAACATGTTCCAAACCTCAAGTTTGAACTTAAGGAAACCTTAATTCACTATTAGGCGCCGAAAAGCGCCCAGGTCATCCTGTAACGACCAAACCGGTCGTTTTGAGCTCTAGCACATTGTTCATCGGTTTGAAGTCATGAGCAGCTCCATTTCAGGTATTATGACTCGTAGGAATGGTCGGAGTTGAATTTTGGGAAGTTCGGAGTCAAATTGGAAAGAAAATTCTCATTTAAGAAGCCTTCAGTTAGAGAAATTGACTAAGATTGGAATTTTGAGTAAGCAACCTCTGAATCAGGATTTGAAGGTTCCTGCAGGTTCGTATGATGATTTTGAACTTAGGCGTATGTCCGGATCGGGCTTTGGATAACCCGGGAGCGTTTCAGCGTATATTGTAGAAGTCAGCATTTTGAAAAAATTTCCTAAGTTTGGCTTGAAGCGCATTTCATTCTCATTGATGTATGTTTGGGATTTCTAGCCTGAAAATATCTCCGTCTAGTGATTCTAGAGTTGGGAGTGCGATCTGAAGTGAATTCAGATGTCCGTGGGTAATTTTGAAGTCATTTGGCTAAAGATAGAAATAGGAAGGTTTTTGAGAAATCCGACCGGAAGTGAAAATTTTGATATCGAGGTCGGAATATGATTCCGGAAGTTGGAGCAGGTCCATAATGTCGAATATGATTGTGTGCAAAATTTAGGGTCAATCGAACGTGATTGGATAGGTTTCGGCATCGGAGGTGAAAGTTTGAAATCTCTAAGTTCATAAAGATTGAATTGAGTTGCGATCCATTATTTTGATGTTATTTGATGTGATTTGAGTCCCCGAACAGGTCCACATTATGTTTTGGACAGGTTGGTGTAATTGGACGGGGTCCCGGGAGCCTCGGGTGGATTCCGGGTGGTCAACTAATCAAGTTTGAAGTTAGGAAAGGAGCTGGAGCTGCTGATGTTTGGTGCAACCGCACCTGCGAGGCTTTGGTCGCAAGTGCAGAGCCACAGGTGTGAGTTTTGGATGGAGCCGAGGAAGCCGCACGTGCAAAAGTTTTGGCTCACCTGCGGGAACGCAGGTGCGAAGATTGGATCGCAGGTGCGAAAATAGGCCTGGGCAGAATGTTTTTAAAACGAGAATTTTGCCATTTCTCCTCCTAATTTCATTTGGCATGGGAGATTTTGGGGAGATTCAAGGAGGGATTTTCGTCAAGGATCACTAGGTAAGTTATTCCAACTCATCTCAAGTTAAATACAAGGTATATGCACGGATTTGAACATGAAACATCGTGGAAAATTGGGAAACTTTGAAGAAAACTTAGAAATTGGTATGTTGGATTTTTACCACGAATTTGAGCATGAAATTAAGGGTAAATTGTATGTTTGAGTTAGTAATACTATGGGTAGGGTATATCTTCGAGAAATTTCGAAATCCGAGCACGTGGGCCCGAGGGCATTTTGGCCAATTCATTGAGCGGAGTTGGGAAATTATATAATTTGAATTGTTTAAAATATTGGAGTATATTTTCATTGGTTTTTCATTATTTGTATAGTTTTGGGGCGTTGTGCATCCATTGGAGTCGTCGGAAGGGCTTGGAAGCCGGTTATGGAATTTCGGAGCGAGGTAAGTCTCCTTTCTAACCTTGTGAGGGGGAATTGTCCCCCTAGGTGAAGTAATTAAGTATGTGCGACTATCTGCGGGGGCTACGTACGCACAAGGTGACGGGAGTCCGTGCGTAGCTACTATTATGCCATCTCCGGGTAGTCTAGGACCCACTAGCATGCCTTACGTGTTGTACATGTGATCCTGCCAAAAATATTCGACTGATAATGCTAATGAATTGGTAATTTATTTCCTAAGAAGTCTAGAGTATACCTTTCTTAATCATTTAGAAAGAGAATTGATTCCTCCGTGGATAATTGTATTCCTGATAAGGTTATTTTATTGAATATTATTAAACATGGCAAATGAGTTTCAAAACAAAGATTTAAATACTATTTTTCGTGTTCCTTAAGAAGAATCTTTCCACTTTCCTGAATAACTGCTTTCTGGATAAAAATATGGACTTATTGTATGAATATGTGTATATATGGGTGACTGAGTCGCATATTCGCGAGCAGGATAACCCTGTATTTATGTATAACCGCATCGCATGATCGATTCACGAGCGGGGCAGATAGATGCATCTATGGTTCGAGCCGTTCGACCCTAGGCAATGCATAGCTTATTATTGCTGGTCTGCGCCGTTCAACCCTCGGCACTTTGTTTGCGCATGATAATTGTTGCGTATTGCCAGTTAAAAAGAAGAAGAATTGATGTATAAAATGTGAAATAAGTCTGATGTTTCTTATCCCTGATTATGATTTAAATTTTCAACTGAAATGACAAAGATTTGAAGTGTTAAATGTGGAAAGAGTTGATATTATTTATTCCTAATTTTAATAAATTGCCTATGACATACATGCTTAGTGTCTCACTTGATTATGCTAAATTGACTTCTAGCAAGTGTCTAATTTGACCTCTCGTCACTACATCTCTGAGGTTAGGCGGGATACTTACTGAGTACACGTTGTTTTTGTACTCATGCTACACTTGCTGTGCATTTTTATTGCACATGTACTTTCATAGTGAGGTGGCTAGTTTGGAGATTTAGGCGAGCTGCATTATCCGGAGGCGATCCGCAGCTGACAGAGTCTCCATCGTATCGTATTTATTTTAATTTTAAATTCCTTTTCCAATTTGTATTTCGGACAGGCTTTGTAGTATTTGTAAAATTCTTAGAATTTGCTTATGTACTTGTGTCACCGGGTTCTGGGATGTGTTTGGGATGTATTTTATAAAAATGGAATATTAAACTGTCATATTTACTTAGCGGATTTTATTCAGTTATCATGTAATAAAGTGAAAGGTAATGATTTTAAAATGCTAAAACAGGATACTTAATTTAGCTATTTAATGATCGGCTTGCCTGAAAATGGTGTCCGGCACCATCACGACGCTATGGATTTTGGGTCGTGACAACATGGTATTAGAGCACCAGGTTCCCTTAGGTCTCACGAGTCATGAGCAAGTCTAGTAGATCTTGCGGATCGGTACAGAGACGTCTGTACTTATCTTGGAGAGTCTATAGGGCTGTTAGGAGTACTTCCCTTCTTGATTCCTCATCGTGCGATTTGATTCCTTTAAAGCTTATGCCTATGTTTCATCCTACTCAATATTTTACGTCGCGAAGCGCTTGCTATGAATCGATAATTTGAGGAATTTAAATGGTGCTATGGGTGTGGTGCGGGATGTTTCTCCCTGCAAAGTTGATTGAGGCTATTGTCGTTGTTCTGCGGAAGAGTAATATGTTATTTCAGCCAGTAGCTGTGATTCTGAGGACTTGAGGTTATTCTCAGGTTGTGATGATGTTTACGATTGGTTATCGCGCGATGTCGATATGATGATAGAATGCTTGCCCATATGTTGGGGGTGATGAATGGCTTGAAGGGAGGTCTTCTCAGGGCGTGATTTCGAGATTTCAGCATTTTAGTTCCGGCAGAGGAAACACATTTGGACTATAAATGGTCAGGTTTTGGATTGATAAAGTAGTAAGACTTGGTGTTTTCAAGTGAAGTGGGATATGCGCTTGTGATGCGATGTCGTCGCCACTGATCGAATGGAATATGTTAAGTTTGTTGGTGCTATGGTTTATTCGGTTGCATGGGGTCAGAGTATTGTGAAGAAGTATTGAAGAAGCGGCTGTCATAGACCGTGAGGCGCAGTGGTCCAATACTGGATGAGTATTGATAATGAAGGCAACTCGAGAAAGACGATATTTGGAGAGTTTGAAGTCGTGGTGATATGCTGGTTTAAGAGCTGCAGAGAATGATATTGAATTGAGGCAGCAATTGGGCAGCATCCGATGAAGGAAAATATGTGAAATGTGCTAGGCGGTGGTTCCCTTTTCTAAAAGGCCAGGTGTAAGGAACGGAAATCAGGTAGCTGTTTAAAGGAATGAGATTAACAAGTGGGAGAGTGGCAGCATAGCACAGTAGTTTGGTGGTAAGACAACTGCCTATCTTGAGGGAAAGTTTGAGAGTTTTAGTGTATGTTGATTGGGTCTACGAGCTTAAGTTGAAATATGGGTTATTTCGGCGGAAGGTTGGATACAACATGTAGGAGTTTTTAGGAATGAATAAGGACACAATATGAGACGTGAATTTGAAGATGTTGTAGCGCATTTAATAGACGTCCATGGGGAGCGGACGGACTAGTAAAGTTGGTAGAGGAAGAAGGGCGCAGGATAGGGTATTGATGTTGTAGAGAGTGTGCAGTACAACATCGTTGGAAGGTGTCAGTTGGTGATTTCCACATGTGGGTTATCTCCTATGAGTAGGTTAGCGGTTGTGTGGTTGGAAAGTTTATGTGACAGATTCTAGTGGCTATTCGGTAAGAAGCAGAACGTGTGAATGATGCTAGAGAATTTGATATTTAGGGAATGCGGACAGGGGAATTTGGAAGAATTGGACGGATTGTTTAAACAAAATCCTGTTAACAAAGGGGAAAGGATCTCAACAGGGTCTAGAGTGGTGCATGGAGTAGCTTCGGGCTAAGTAGGAGACTCCCACCACCTGCAGTTGGGTTGCAGGATTATGTTCTCATGGGGTTGCGGATTGTTGGCATATTGGCAAGTTATTTCAGCTAGGGGAAATGAGTAGAATGGTAATTGTGCATGGGATTTTAATGAATGTGTGCAAATGTTGGTTCTATTGGACCAGGGTTAGGATTTCGAAGATTCAGAATTTATGCTTAGTGCATAGGCGAGTTGTAAAGGTAGTGACTCAGTCACGTACTTCATTGAGAGGATGTTCATGTTCTAGAAGAGCCTTGGAGTTGATTCTATTCGGGGCCAGTCAGAGTGGATGACTCTCAATAGTCGTCCTAATAAATTTGAAAGTTAAGAGTGTGGCGTTTAAGGGTTTCAGGAAACAGTATGATTAAAAGTCGAGCTTTTGTATTATAATTCCTGAGAAAGGGAAAATAATTGGAGTGTTCTATGTTATTTTCAGCGTGCATGATAGTATTGGAGGAGTGAGAGAAATAAATTCCGGGTTATAGAAAGATTATCAGGAGGGTATGAGACGGTTTGCGGGATTTAGGCAGCATGGTCTCGTGAATCAAGGTCACTCGGGATGAGTGAGGGTTGAGTTGCTATTGGTTGAAGGAAGTTACTATTATTCCTAAGATAATTAAAGATGATTAAAAGAAGATAGATTGATTAGCATGGTTGAAATGGCACATGTATGACAGTGATCGGTTTCGCCAGTGTAATTAAATTATGCATGTGGTTTGGGCCGGTATGTGTGAGGCTTTTCGACCGTCGTAATAGATTTCATGAGGGAGAAATCGAGTGCTATGGCCTGTCAGGTGTAGGCAGATCCCGGAAGGTTTATGGTGGTTCAGACCACTACTTAAGGATTTGCATGTTGGGTGATTGTGAGAATTCACTTAAGTGTTGTTATTGTTCTCTTGAAATTAAGGTAAGTAAGAGGTTTCTATGTGATGAGATGTTTCCCCTATTAGTGGTTCATGAGTTATGATGGAATTCTTGCGCAATCTCATATTGGCATGTTAGGTGCAGTAAACAGTGTGTAACTGGGAGTAAGAATCGAGATTGCAGTTCAGTGTTAACAAGGATGTCATGAGCTCGGATGAGCAAGAAAAAGTGATTTGAAAGTTCAGAGTGAGCTGGTGTTATCTTTAGTGTCACTTGAGATCGATATTCGGTGGAAGAGGATTTGCATCCTAGTTATGGGTTCTTGATTTGTTTTACAACATTAGTATGGCTAGTGGTGGATGTGCAGACTTGATACCTTGTGTGAAAGGTCGTGGGAGCGTGACCACGGGAATATAATATAAGTGTGACAGGTATTCACCTGATTGATTGAAGATTTAGACAAAGTGTAAGGAAGAGCAATAATGCTTATTTGAAAATTTATGCCAGGAAGGCGTTCGGTCTAGCTGGTTGTGGATTGAGGTGTGTTTTCCCGGCTATGTTGGTTGTTCTTGCGTGTTATGAGAGGAAGAGGTTATTTTGGACCCAGGTAAGGCTATCGGCCTAGTTCATTGCGATCAAAATTGACCTGAAGTGAATGAATGGATTTAAACAACATTATGGGCTTCATGTGAGATAGATGTGTTCTTTTCAGTACAGCGCTCCTCAAGGAGGGGTGTTGGAATATCAGGTGTTGTTCCATCTTCGTCAAATTCATGTGATATTATGATTGTGTCGTGTGAGTTGTGAAACAACTTGATAATTTCTTATGTGTTAAGGTCCCGCAGAGTGATGATGTTATGTGAGCAAGATAGCTCTTGATATCCAGAGTATATATACATATCGCACCTCAGTTGTGCTTGAGTTTTGTAGCATATGGCTTTATCAGTCTCCTCAGGATGGTATTATGCACTTAGTGTGCTTATGATTGATATTCAGTATTTTGTGATAGTGAGCAATTCAGCTCCATGTATATGTAACGACCCGGACGGTCATTTTAAGAATTAGCACCCCAATCCCATATTTACTGCTTCTCCTATGTCTATTTATGTTATTGGAACTTGTCGGAGCGTTGAGTGATGAAATCTGGGGTGATTTTGGACACATAGTCCATAAATGTGGAATTTAGCTTTAGAAATCTGGCCATAGCTACAATTGTGTGAAGACGGATCCGGAATGGAATTCTGTCGACTCCGTTAGCTTCGTTGGGTGATTTCAGGGTTAGGAGCATGTTCGGAATGTGTTTCCGAGGTCGGTTGTGGATTTAGGCTTGAATTGGTGAAAGTTAGAATTTCGGCGATTTCGGCCGATAGGTGAAATTTTGATATCGGACTTGGAATGGAATTTCGAAAGACAGAGCAGGTCCGTAATGTCATGTATGACCTGTGTGCAAAATATGAGGTCATTCGGATGTGTTTAGACGTGTTTCGGCATCGGATGTGAATTCTAGAAAGTTCCTAAGTTCTTAGGCTTGAATCTATGCATAATTGATGATTTTGATGTTATGAGATATGTTTTTAAGGCTCTACCAAGTTTGAACAAGGTACTAGGGTAAGTTGGTAGGTTTGGTTGAGGTCTTGGGGGCCTCGAGGTTGTTTCGGATGCCCATCGGGTGAGTTTGTGAATTTGAGAACAGCTGAACAATTTTGGTTCTGGTGTCTCGCACCTACGATGGTATTTCCGCAGGTGCGGACACGCAGGTCCGAAGGGGGTGCCACAGGTACGACCCCAGGCCATTAAATGAATTTCCGCACCTGCGATGGTATTTCCGCTGGTGCGGGCACGCAGGTGCGACCCCAGGTCACATAATGAACTTCCGCACCTACGAGTGGATTTCCAAAGGTGCGGCACCGCATGTGCGAAATGTCTGGGCAATTTATACCAAAAATCTGAGGGTTTGAATTTCATAATTCCAAAATCGATTATGAGCTCTGAACTTGGTGATTTTCAGTGGGATTTGAAGAGAAGGATCATAGGTAACATTTTCTAACCTTAATCCCCTTATATATCGTTAATCTCTACCATTTTCCTCAATCTAATCAATGAAATTGGTAGAAAAACCATGGAAATGGGATGAAATTTTCCCAAGTAGAAATTTGAGGATTTAGGGAGATTTAGACGTCGGTTTTTGTTGATTCTTATTCGAGTGGGTTCATGAGCGAATGGGTGTTGGGGAATATAAATTTTACCCGATTTCGAGATGTGGGCCTAGGGGACTTTTTGGCTGAATTTCTTAATTTCGCGTATTAGCTTATAAATAATTAGCTATTTTGTTCCCTTGAAGTGATATTTACACCATGCAATCGATTTGAATAGATTTGGGCCACCCGTAGTCAGATAATCGTGGCAAGAGCGTGGTATTGAGTTGATTAGCGCAGTCAAGGTAAGTGGCTTGCCTAATTTTGTGTTGGGGACTTTCCCTTACGCATTTTATACTGATTTTTGTTCTTTGGACGCCGTGTACGCGAGGTGACCAATGCGTACACGGGTCATTGTTGCTAAAATCCTATTTTTTTACTCCTACGAAATCACTCATTTTCATTCACATATTACTGTTTCTATCTTAATAGAGTAGATAGCTTAAGAATAAGCATGCCTACCTGTTTTGACTTGATTTCCTCTTATTTGCTACTAGTCACATCATGCTTAGATAACTTTACTTTATTCTTGCCTGTTGTTTTTCCTGGATTGTTTACTTAAGCCATAATTGACATACTTCTGCTTTGCATATTTAAATTGGGACTACGGACCGAGATCCGGGAGCTTTCCCCCTGTACTGCATTTCATATTTAAATTGGGATTACAGACCAAGATCTGGGAGCTTTCCCCATGTACTGAAATGCATATTTAAATTGGGACAACAGATAGAGATCCGGGAGCTTTCCCGCTGTACTGCATAGTATATTTAAATTGGGACTATGGACTGAGATCCGAGAGCTTTCCCCGTGTACTGAATTGCACATTTACTGTTGAGATATATGTTGTGCTAAGCCGAGGGCTCCCTTTCTGTTATTAAATCTTTCTGTCTTTGTTAATCCTGTTTATCATTACTTATCTATATTTAACTGTTTTAAATTATATATTGACTTGTTTTTTACAAACTCAGTAGGGCCTCAACTTGAGCTCGTCACTACTTGACTGGGGTTAGGCTTGGCACTTACAGAGTACCGAATGTGGAGTACTCACGCCCTTTCCTGCACATGTTTTCCCCATGTGCAGATCCAAGTACCAGTACCCAGTATCGTGGCTAGGAGTCGTTCTAGCAGCAGCCAGGAGACCGCGAGGTAATTCTACCGCATCCGCAGAATCCCACGAGTCCCCTTCTACTCTAGTATAGGCATAGAAGACTTGTATATTTTTCCACTGTTTCATTGTATATAGCTACATTTAGTACAAATCTTGTGACTATGGTGACATTCCGGGTTTTGGGAAGTAAATGTATATGCTGAGCAGCTACGTTATATCTACTTGAGTTCTTTTTTCTGACTTTAGTTTATTGATTTTGTCATTTTCCGCAAATTCTAGGCTTACCTAGTCATAGAGACTAGGTGCCGTCACGATACCTTTCGGAGGGTAAACTAGGTCATGACAATATATCTCCTTATGTGAGTTTTATGATAGGATCGGGTGGCATGCCGCCATGGGTATGTTATTTGTAGCGGGTTGCCCGCCACAACAGTGTGATATTGAGTACTGTTCCCTATATCTATTTTCAGTGTTTTACTTCCTATTTTCTGAGGAAAGTTCATATTAGTTGCGTGAGTTGAGTAGTCCCTTCCTTAATCATTTCTTATGTATCATGTTCGAGTTGTGGCCTATTGGCGCGATGTGGTATCATGTGAGACTGTTGGTCATGTCTGGGATGATTTGTTGTCTGAACAGTTCATACTGGGTGAGACGAGATTATTGGATCAAGGATCAGGGCGATAAGATCATGTGGAATATATTAAAGGATAATTACCATTATTTTGTTCTTAATGAGATGATGATCTAAGTCAAAAAGGAGAGATTCAATGTTGGTTAACTCTGCAATTGGTTAGAAATCTCTACACATCTCCTCCGTTGTGGTGGTAATGCCAGCATTATAGTAGGATGTATGTATATATATTGTAAGGTGGATTGGGAGCATCAGATTCGTAGAATTTTGGCTATTAAGGTTCAGGGAGTGTCATTGTGGTCAGGTGATGAGTTATGTAGTGCATGGTGCTAATTCAGCAAAAGTATGCAGTCATGTTCTGGTATATCGTGTGGTAGTTGATGCAGTGTTTATATATTGGAACTAGGCCTGTTAGAGAAATTTCAGGTATTGGAACTGGGTTCTGAGCTTATTGTATGGATAAAAGAAGAAATCTTCAGATTTGATCAAGCTAATGTACTTAACTAGGTTGTGGTAGCACGAGCAGGTGCTCGAGGTGTTAAACAGTGATTTCAGATAACTCCAGAGCAGTTCTTTGCACGTTCGAGGACGAGCGTCTGTTTAAATGAGGGAGAATGCAATGACCCGACCGATCTTTTTGAGCTCTAGCACGTCGCTCAATGGTTTGAAGTCAGGAGCAGATCCATTTCAGGTATTATGACTCGTACGCATGGTCGGAGTTGAATTTCGGGAAGTTCGGAGTCAAATTGGAAAGAAAATTCTCATTTTAGAAGCCTTCAATTGGAGAAATTGACTAAGATTGGAATTTTGAGTAAACGACCTCTGAATCAGGATTTGAAGGTTCCTGCAGGTTCGTATGATGATTTCGGACTTGGGCATATGTCTGGATCGGGCTTTGGATAACCCGGGAGCGTTTCAGTGTATATTGTGGAAGTCAGAATTTTGAAGAAATTTCCTAAGTTTGGCTTGAAGCGCATTTCAGTTTCATTGATGTCCGTTTGGGATTCCGATCATGGGAATAGCTCCGTATGGTGATTCTGGAGTTGGGAGCGCGATCGGAAGTGAATTCGGATGTCCATGGGTCATTTTGAAGTCATTTGGCTAAAGATAGAAATTTGAAGGTTTTTGAGAAATCCGACCGGAAGTGGAAGTTTTGACATCGGGGTTGCAATGTGATTCTGGAAGTTGGAGCAGGTCCGTAATGTCGAATATGATTTGTGTGCAAAATATGGGGTCAATCGGAGGTGGAAGTTTGAAATCTCTAAGTTCATAAAGATTTAATTGAGTTGCGATCCATTGTTTCGATGTTATTTGATGTGATTTGAGGCCCCGAGCAGGTCCATATTATATTTTGGAACAAGTTGGTGTAATTGGACGGGGTCCCGGGGACCCCGGGTGGATTCCGGGTTGTCAACGGATCAAGTTTGAAGTTAGAAGAGGGGCTGGAGCTGCTGATGTCTGGTGCGACCGCTGAGGCCCGGTGTTCTCTATTAGAGCGTACCTATTGTGCTCTAATTTGGGTCGCCCAAAAACTGAGGCACTACTTATGTGCCTACACAACATATCTCATATCAAGGATGGATCCATTAAAGTATATCTTTCAGAAGCCCATGCCCACTAGCAAGCTAGCCAAGTGGAAAATCCTGCTAAGCAAATTCGACATTGTTTACATGACTAAAAAGGCAGTTAAAGGACAAGCTCTGGCAGACCATCTTGCTGAGAATCCCGTAGAGGGAGGATACGAACCCCTGAAAACATATTTTCCTGATGAGGAGGTATCATTCATAGGAGAAGATATTGCAGAATCCTATGATGGTTGGAGGATGTTCTTTGATGGAGCAACAAACTTCAAAGGAGTCGGTATTGGAGCAGTACTTGTATTAGAGACCGGTCAGCATTATCCGATATCCGCCAAACTTAGGTTCCCTTGCACCAACAACATAACCGAATACGAAGCCTGCATCTTGGGGCTCAACATGGCCATTGGCATGAACGTCCAAGAGCTGCTAGTGATTGGTGATTCAGACTTATTGGTACATCAGGTACAAGGAGAATGGGCAACAAAGAATGCCAAGATACTTCCGTATCTGCACCATGTACAGGAATTAAGAAAGAGGTTCACAAAGATGGAGTTCCGGCACGTCCCCAGAATCCAGAATGAGTTCGCTGACGCATTAGCTACTTTGTCCTCAATGATCCAGCATCCAGACAAGAATTTCATAGACCCTATTCCCATAAAAAATCCATAATCAGCCAGCTTATAGTGCCCATATCGAAGAAGAAGCAGACGAAAATCCTTGGTTTCATGACATCGATAGGTACTTGGCAAAAGGAGAATACCCCGAGCTTGCAAATTCCCTTCATAAACGCACACTTCGGAGATTGTCCAACAATTGTTTCCACAGCAGAGGAATCCTGTATAGGAGGACTCTTGATTTGGGGTTATTAAGGTGTGTTGACACAAAGGAAGCGTCAAAATTGTTGGAAGAAATTCATGTAGGGACCTGTGGCCCACATATGAATGATTTTGTTTTAGCAAACAAAATACTCCGAGTATGTTACTTTTGGATGTCTATGGAAACGGACTGTATCCAGTATGTTCGGAAGTACCACCGCTGCCAGATACATGGGGATATGATAAATGTGCCTCCAAGTGAGCTAAATGCAACAAGCTCACCATGGTCGTTCGCCGCCTGGGGTATGGACGTTATTGGACCAATTGAGCCGGCCGCTTCTAATGGCCATAGGTTCATTTTAGTCTCCATTGATTACTTCACTAAATAGGTTGAAGCGGCCTCCTACAAAGCAGTTACCAAGAAAGTTGTGGCCAACTTTGTCCGCGACTGCATTGTTTGTCGGTTCGGAGTTCCAGAGTCAATCATCACCGACAATGGGTCTAATCTCAACAGTTACTTGATGAAAGCAATGTGTGAAACTTTCGAGATAAAACACAAGAATTCCACATCATATAGACCTCAGATGAATGGAGCCGTAGAGGCCGCTAACAAAAACATCAAGAAGATACTAAGAAAGATGATAGAAAGGAACAAATAGTGGCACGAGAAGTTATCATTTGCCTTATTGGGATATCGCACCACAGTTCACACCTCAACAGGGGAAACTCCTTATATGCTAGTTTATGGTACAGAGGCTGTAATTCCTGCCGAAGTGGAGATCCCATCTTTGAGAATTATACAGGAAGCGGAGCTCAGCCATGCAGAGTGGGTAAGAATCTGTTATGAGCAACTAGCCCTCATAGGCGGGAAAAGAATGAATGCAGTATGTCATAGTCAACTATATCAGAACAGAATGACCATAACCTTCAACAAGAAAGTCAAGTCGAGACGATTCACACCAGGGAAGCTGGTGTTAAAGAAAATCTTTTCGCATCAAAATGAAGCCAGGGGGAAGTTCTCTCCTAACTGGCAAGGTCCGTACGTGGTTCATAGAGTGCTGGCAGGTGGAGCACTCATACTCGCAGAAATGGACGGAGAAGTCTGGCCCAAGCCAATCAATTTAGATGCAGTCAAGCGCTACTATGTGTAATTTTTATGCTTCCTCAATGATGTAATTTGAACTACGCCTGACCTGATTCCCGTTTAATAGGGGATACGTAGGCAGCCATATGGGTTCGGTCACAATTCAATAAAAATCTATTTTTTCCCGCAATTGGAAACTGGGACAGAATTTTAAGGAGAACCCTCAAAATTCTGAAGCAAGTTCAGCCAGTCACGGTGCGAGCAGCAATCAGAGGCATCCACCCAGCAAACTGGGACAGAATTTTGAGGACCCTCAAAATTCCGCAGCAGAAGAGGTTGCAATGTCTCAAGTCGTGCCACGTCATCGGTTCATCTAAAAACTATTCTAGATTATATATTACACTTGTACAAAATCAGGCATATTTATTGAAACAACTTGTTTAGCGAACGCTACCCCAATGCTACAGACAGTATCATCAGATTAAGCCAACGATCCAAGCAGAGCAAGCGGGAATGCGAACTAACCTTCCCCCTTACAAAACTCACGATCTTTCTTTAGATGCAGGCACAAATTGCAGAAGCCCCAAAACATATTATCCGCTCAAAGGATAGACATCGTTCCTCAAACTCATCGCACACGCCAACATTTATTATCAGCACAAACGATTCTTCATTATCACAATGCTCTACCACAATTAACGCAACTAAGAATTTTTGTCGTCCTTCCTTGCATATTGCATAAGGCTACCTTTCTACCTTCTAAGACTAAACGATGTCTGCATCTGCATCAGCATCTTGCATAAGGCTACCTTTCTACCTTCCGAGACTAAAAGTTGTCTCCATCTGCATCCACATATTGCATAAGGCTACCTTTCTGCCTTCCGAGACTAAACGTTGTCTCCATCTGCATCCGCATCTTGCATAAGGCTACCTTTCTGCCTTTCGAGACTAAATGTTGTCTCCTTCTGCATCAGCATATTGTATAAGGCTACCTTTCTGCCTTCTGAGACTAAACATGTCTCCATCTGCATCCGCATATTGCATAAGGCTACCTTTCTGCCTTCCGAGACTAAACGATGTCTCCATCTGCATCCGCATATTGCATAAGGCTACCTTTCTGCCTTTCGAGACTAAACGTTGTCTCCATCTGCATCTTGCATAAGGCTACCTTTATGCCTTCCTAGACTAAACGTTGTCTCCATCTGCATCCGCATATTACATAAGGCTACATTTCTGCCTTCCGAGACTAAATGTTGTCTCCATCTGCATCTGCATATTGCATAAGGCTACCTTTCTGCCTTCCGAGACCAAACGATGTCTCCCTCTGCATTCACATCTTGCATAAGGCTACCTTTTTGCCTTCCGAGACTAAACGTTGTCTCCATCTGCATCCGCATATTTCATAAGGCTACTTTTATACCTTCCGAGACTAAACGCTGTCTCCAACTTACTTTTCAAAATCAACCCCTGTCTCTATCATTCGCTTCATTTCGGGTTAAGCTTCTCCCTTTTGAATCGCAAGACTGAGCTCCGTCTTGTCAGCATTTTATTATTGCATCTTCATGGGCTGAAATATCTCCAACTTATCCAAAGGCATAATCGTTCGGAGGCACCATCTTCATGGCCCGAGAACACCATGTCATGGTCTGAGGATCACTTTTTATCATTTTGCATATCATTATTCAAAGTTGTCATGGTTTGAAGACACCATCCTCATGGCCCGAGAACATCATTTCATAGCGTGCGAATCCCGCATCAAGCGATTCATGGACCAAGACATCATGGTCTAAGGACGTCATCCTCAACCGTCCAAAGACAACATTCATAGTCCAATGGGAATCTGCATCATGTTTAAATTACGCACAATCTATGCTTGTTATTAGTTTGCAGGAAAGCCGACTAAGAACAGCCAGCCAAGCAGGAGCGGACCGCTCCACTTCTCCTAACTACCCCGTAAGCCATTTTGTTCACCTTACCTTGCACATTGCTTACGTCTTTGTAAGACTTCACCGGTGACTCATGAACTACATACGGCCTGATTCATGTACAACCAGGGATATGTAGGCAGCTCAGAAGACAGGGTGCGGCCAAAATCTTTCATACTATCTCCCTTCGGTCAAAATTAGCCATCATATCTTTACCCGAGAACTCTTTCATCCTTTTTGGGTAAAGAGAGGAAGCTGTTGATATCCAATTCTTCCTTAAACTATTTTCAAACTTGCATATATACTTTCAAAATCACTCTTTACAGTAACTGGTATTTTCCCACAATTTTTCATATTTTTATCAAATTATTTTCCTGTTTATTTAACACTTTATATTCCATAATTATTCATAAATGATGTTATTTCAAGTTATTTTCTTTCTCAATATGTTATTTATATCCTATGTAATTCCTTTAGGATTTTATTATTTCACAAATTAGCCAATATTGACATTATTTATTTAATTCCAGCAGTTTTTATGATTATAGCACAAATGTACATTTTTACCATTTTAAAATCAATAAATGATTTTATATTTGTATATATTAGTCAATCGACTTAATTTCATTTATTTGGTCTCAATTTCATTTTCTACAATTATTAGCTATTTTAATTAATTAATTTTCTTATTTAATAGGGCATTTAACGTTTAGTCCATTCTTATTTAAATTACAGCCAATTTTAAACAAAACCTCCACCTGACCCAAAACCCATTCTCCAACCCAACCCAAACCCATTCCTACCCGGCCCAACCACACGCCCGATCTGATCCGTTGATCATATGAGATCAACGGTCCAGATCTAAGTTACCATAATTAAACTCAACATCTACCCCCTCCGACCCCTCATTCTCTCAACACTCATTCTCTCTCTATCTCTCTCTGTTACTCTCTAGTTTTCTCTAGAAGCCTCCTTTGGCTTCTCTCCTCCGATGAAGTCCGGTCATCGTCTCCGGCTGGTTCTCTCACCAGAAACCATGGCTCCTCATCGTCTCATGGCTATTTGTCCACCTTGCACCGGTCCAGTGATACCCTAGAGCCCTCACGAGAACCTAGAGTAGTTCACTCACCTCTCAGGACCCCTCATGCCACTTTCCGACCTCCCCGGGCCGTCTGAGTAAGAGCTACAACCTTTACGGCTTAAGCCGACGACGTCTTTGAGGTTTTTCCTACTTTTCTGGGTTCCTCGAAACCCTAACTCCTATATCTTTGTAATTTCTTCTAGATCTGCCTTAGATCTACGGTATTACTAAGTTTTTCTACGCGTTTCTTTGAAATAAAAAGGTTTTCTACTTTGAACAGTCTTCGTCTTCAAACTAGGGTTTCATAACCCCTTTTTAAAACGTCTTTTCCTTCCGATTTTAGTATTATCTTACGATTTTCACTATGTTCAAACGTTTATTTAAGTTTTTATCTTCATCTGAGTTATTATGTCAAAACCCTAATTCTATTAGCCCTAATCCCTGGTATCCGAGTCTGTCTTTGAGAATATGCTTGCTTAATCCGCCTGTGTGCTTGTTTCCCATAAATATTATGAGTTTATGTGATTTTATCCCATTCTGTTCATCAGGGTTTTTGGTTCTTTGCGGCTCCCATTTATATTATGTTTGTTCTGTTGATTCCTTTAATCATTTAGCATGTTCTAGTTTGAATCCTAGACTTTATATGATTCTTTTACCTTACCGTGCCTATTAGGGTTTCCGAGTTGATTCCCTTTGCCTATCATGTGTTTGCTATCCGTGTTAATTTCCTTTAGCTAATGCTACTTTTGTTTGAATCCCTAATTTCCTGTAATTGATACCTTTCACCAATTTTTTGTAATGATTTCCTTACTGATTTCAACCACTAAAATATTTTCTTGCCTTATTCTATGGTCGACTATGTTACCAGCTGACTCCTAATTACTTTCCCTAATTAGAATTTACTGAACCTGGTCTCTATTACATGTTCTGTAATTGTGTGATACTAAAACTATTTCCTTATATACTATATTCAATTTTGCATGATTTCCTTCATTATTTATTACTTGCATATTACCGTTTGAAGTAACTCCTTAATTAAAGGGACTACTTATGCTGATATGATTATAATTGGTACATAATTCCATAATTTACTGCGTAACTATGACTCTTGCCTTATTTGCTACATAGTTTCAAACCATATATACTTCTAGTCTTTCAGTAACAAAAAAGAACACACACATACGGTTCTAAGATCTCTCTAAAAAAGACACACATACGGTTCTAAGATCTCTCTACACATACACACATATTGTCATGTTTCTCTTGTTGTCTCTTGTCACTCAGTCGGTTGCAACCCAAGATTGAGTGATTCTATTGTGTTATTGCTTTGCTGCTCTCATGTTCTGTGGCATCTACACACTACTACTCTGTTGTTCTTCACATTACTGCACTTCATTCTGCATTCAGTCTTTCATTCAAAACTGGTATGTTTTCCAGTTTATTTTTTTTAGCACCCAAAACAATATGTTTCTGTTTGTATTACGATTCCTTTTGTTCCTCTTATGCTTCTATTTGTGGTTCTGCTGCTTGCCTTGCATTTAGCCTATCTACTATGTCCATATGATCTCCATTTCTCTTTAGTTCAACAAGTCTATTTCTTTCTCATTTGTTTCACTATGATTCTGCCTTACCCCTGACTCCTGACACTATAAGCACGCATTCCTGATACTTAGTCACTATACCCCTCAATTTGATGTTATTTGGGATCCTAGCATGAATACTCTGTGATGAACTATGCTATGACTGTTTAGGTCCTGTAATACTACTCTAAGGTCTACTTATGTGCAAATCTGCTTCCACTATGTGACTTATTTATCGCCAGTTCCCCTATCCCTGACTGTGTTTGTTTCCTAAACTGTGTGTGTTTGTCAGTTGTTGATTGTCCTGTTTCTTTTCCTCCTCAAACTGGTTTTTCATAAAAGCAAACTCTCATTCTGTTATTGAAGGCTTATTTCAAAACATTTCTTTCAGAAAACTATTTCCAACCCAACTCTTTTTAAACTATGAGCACATCTCACCACTCCTAGTTTCTAAATTCCGCCCCCTTTGTGTGGGCACTGCCTTGGGGACCATTTGAGTACCCATTGAACTCTGACACACAAGGCTGGCATTTCCACACTACACTTACTCATTCCTGGCTAGGGTATTTGGGTGCGAGCACTGCCTGGGATCCTCTGAGGTCCTTAGGAACTTTGATACACCTGGGTTATAAAAGGTCATGGCATATAGCATTGTTGGATCTGAGGATTTGGGCTTATTGTTAGGCTCCCTATAATGTAACTTCTTAATTTCCTTATTTACTTATGAAATTTGTGCAATGCTGGTCTGTAATAATTAATTTTAAAAAATAATTCTTGGGCTGGATAGTGAAATGGGTGGGGTATGCATTCTCAGTATAGATACGGGTAGAAAACCATGCTTATAGTTTGCTTCCATATATGCGCAATAGCCACCATGCTTAGGAATACTTTTCGTACATGCATTAGATATCATGATACTTAGGTCCATTCATGTCAGCATCTCATCTTACTTATATCCACTTAGAAATCATGTTTATAGTTGGATAGCAACAGAAAAATGGCTGTCATAATATTACTGTTTTAGCATTCTCGCAATTGTTTCATCTAGAAATCCCGTTTTAGGCTAAATAACTAATTATTGTCAAATTTTTCATCTTAGAAATCATGTCCCCTTAGGATTTCATTCTCAGTATTCTCATGTTATCTATGCCAAAATCATGTGTTAAAATAAATAGCTGCTACGAACACCTAGAAATCATGTATTAGGTTTCAATAACTTAACAAGGAATTAGGTCTCTGTATGTTCTATTTTTAGTCAAAATGTGTTAATGAATCTTGCTAAAAATAGATTCCGATTATGAAATCTCTCATGCATCTAGAACAACATATATGTGTTTCCATACTCAACACCCTGTCTGGAATTAGATATCATGTTTTGTAGGACCTGCATTCATACTCGTTTAAATACCCTTTATCTTGGTTAAACACAGACTTATCATTGTCTAACTACTATTTTCTGCAAAAGCTAAAACAGTGTAACTGGAGCGATTTAATACGCCTAGGCAATTCTTAGGTATTAAACTTATTAAAACTGGATATCTACCTTCTTTCTGTGTGTTGTTTGGTTAATAATAGGTCAGGATCGATAGTCTGAATCTGGTAGAGATCCTTTTCTCTGAAACTCAGTAAAAACACTTCCTCATTACTGTATTCTCGCCTAGACATCATGCTTTAGGTCCTGAAGTTAAAGACTTTACTTGTGTTTTAGTCATGCTATTTATGTGTATAATTTGGGGAGGAATATCTAAGCCTCATATCTGCCTCTATATGTTTCCCTGTATTTGCAGTCGTAATTGTGTTGTTTGTCGTTTAGAATTTTTCCGTTTAAACCTAGGGGTTCAGCCTAGTGCTCACCCTCTAGGAATAGTAGTCCCTAACTTCCTCAAGAACTGATAGGATGGGAAGGGTTATAGCACGCAATAAGTTTCGTGATCAACACGTTCTTTCATCACCTTCTCGGGGTGGAGAGGGTAGAATATGGATATGATGACCGATGCGCTAATACCACGTTTAGCCCCTCTTCGAGGAGTGATTATCTGGTATTGCATTGATGTGATCCATATTATTATAAACCTAGGACACCTTCTGTCTGCTTAGCTCGTAATCCTTTCCAAAGTCTAATCTCCTTTACCATTTTTAAACAACTGCATGTTTAAACTTAAATCCCCTCTTATTTGAGACTTTATTTGTTATTTGCTATATGTACCAAATTCATGAAACCATTCGGCCGGGAACCACACGAGTGGATCCCGAGGGGTGCCTAACACCTTCCCCTTAGGATAATTTCCAGCCCTTACCCAATTCTCTGGTTAGCAACATAGTTATAATAGAACCCCTTAGGTTCCCTAACACACCGTTAAAATCTTTAGGTGGCAACTCTTCAAAATATGCAAACCCCCTTTCCCAAAAGGAATGAGTTGTCCCAACCAATGTCACAAACCCGATCTCCGCGAGGAAGAAAGGGGGCGTGACATTGATACCAGCAACCAAGCAGGTGGGAAACCTATCAAGTTCCTTAACTTCTTGGCAAGTTTGAGTTCTTTTGAAGAGACAGTTCAGCATAATTGGAGACCTAGAAAGGGCAAACATACAATGCTAGCAGTGTGGAACAAACATAAGAAGATGAAAGGGGCACTGAAGCAGATGAACAAGGAAGATTTCAGTGGAATTGACAGCAAGATACAAGATGGTAGGGGGAGGCTAGAAAATCTACAAAGTCAAATGAGTATCCCAAGCCAAAATGTTGAGCAGATTGAACTGGAAAGAGCTACAAAAGTGGAACTGGAATAATGGTTGATGGTGGAGGAGAGCATTATGAAACAAAAGTCTAGGATCGATGGCTTAATCTTGGAAGTTCTAATATAGCATTTTACCATTCTTTCATGAAAAATAGACAAGCAAGGAACATCATTGGCAGGTTAATCAACAAAAATGGGAATCTACTACAGAATCCAGATGAGGTGGAGGCTGAAATCCTAATTTTCTATAGGGGGATACTTGGTACTGCATCAACACAACTACCAATGGTCAATTAAGAGATTTTGCAGAATGGCTATGTGTTGAGCAGGAGGCAACAACTACAGTTAATCAGACATGTTAGTAGATAAGAAGTGAAGCAAGCTTTAATGGGTATTGATAACAACAAGGCACCAGAGTGTGATGGGTACAATTCCTATTTCTTTAAGAAAACTTGGCACATTGTGGGAGAGGAAGTTATTGCAGAAGTTCAAGAGTTTTTTGAGAGTGCAAATATGTGTAAAGCTATTAATTTCACAACAATCACATTGATACCAAAAGTTCAAAATCCAACAAACATAAGAGAATTCAGACCTATTTCATGTTGTACAGTTTTATATAAGATCATCTCACAGGTGATTACTACAAGAATGCAAGGGGTGATGGAAGATTTGGTGGACAATTGTCAAGCTGCCTTTGTACCTGGAAGACCGATTACGGATAATATAATTATGAGTCATGAATTGGTTAAAGGTTATGGAAGAAAGACTATATCTCCAAGATGTATGCTTAAAATAGACATGCAGAAAACCTATGATTCTGTAGAGTGGCTGCACATAGAACAAGTGCTGAGGTTACTGAATTTCTCTGAAATATTTGTAAGGTGTATAATGGCTTGCATTAGAACAGTAACCTACTCAGTCCTGATCAATGGTAGACCAACTGCACCTTTTGAGGCAAGGAAAAAGTTAAGGAAGGGAGACCCACTCTCCCCCTTACTGTTTGTTTTGGCTATGGAGTACTTGAGTAGATCTTTGAAGAAACTGAAGGAGAAAAAGAAGTTTAGATTCCACCCAAGGTGTGATAGGATTAACTTAGTGCAACTGGGATTTGCAGATGATTTACTATTGTTCTGTAGAGGAGATGTACAATCTGTACAGATCCAACACCAGCATTTCCGGCAATTCTCTGCAGTATCAGGACTGATTGCCAATCCAAATAAAAGTTGCATTTATTTTGGAGGGGTGAGTGTTGGTCCCAAACGCACACACAAGTATACGTGCTCGTACAAGTAATATAATGATAAATCGAGTGTCGAACCACAGGGACTTGTGTAAACTACTTACTAAATCACTATAATTGTTATTTAATCAAGCCAAAATAAAAATTCAGGAATGTAACTATTTTATACTACGATTCTAAGAAATAACTAATTATCAAGTAACGAGTTGATTGTTGTGTATTCAATAGAGACAAATATTCCAGGATTGTGATCGATTCACCATTCGTATTGTGTTATAATTAACTCTCCCTTTCATATAATTCACCCATGGTTGCTAATTAATCGATAAATGCTCTCATAGCCTTATCCCGAAGAACTACTCGCCTATTCTCAATAGATTAACGCCTATATTCCTATGAAATCAATCTATCAGAACGCACTAAGATTACGATATTTAATTAAGCACGGTGACTAGGTATATTCCTATCCTAACAACAAATCCGCTCCCCTGAAGGGTTAAGATCGCACTCTCTTCAATTCTTCTCTAATCTATACATAGCTTTCCCAAGCATAGCATAAATAGTATATAGAACCTAACTGTTGGCCAGCCAATTAAGAAATTAAACACAGAATTGAAGAAACAACCATATATTGAGTGAACTATAATCAAGGTTAAGCTAATGTCAAATAATAATAATATTCATGGCTAAATCACAACCCTAGAAAAATGGGTGTTTAGCCACTCATGCTAAAAATCAAACAATTGCATAAGTGTTGAATTAATTGTAAATACTAGAAAAAGATGAAGAAAACTGAGAATCATCCGCATCCTAATGATCCCGTGTGTGTTTTTCCTCCAAAGTGCCGTCCAACCCCTCAAAAATAAGCTTAGACTTGCTTTTATACGTGTTGAGTAGGTTTAGCGCCGAAATCACCGTGTCCCGGGAAAAATAGGAAAAATTCACGTCACCGGCGCCCTGGGTAGCGCCGGGCCCACCAGTGCACTGCCCCTCATAAAGTTTCTGCCTCCAGCGCCACAGGTGGCGCCCAGCCCTTCCTGTGGAGCCCAAAATCGCAAAATCGCCGGTTTCGTCGTTTTGGCTCTAATTTTGCACGTTTCGCCCCCAATTGATCCCAAATCATTCCTAAACATAAAAACACTTCAAATTAATATAAATCATCACATTTAACATCTAAATCTCACGAAACAAAAGTAAAATATGAGGCGATACACATAGAAATATATACACTTTAAGCTAAACATCAACACCCCACACTTAGACTCTTGCTCGTCCTCGAGCAATGGGACTATCTACTACCCTTCAACACGTACAAATTTCATTTTCAAGGAGTATTTTACTTTTCAATCACACACCTTACCCCTTGACTATGATCGATATCAACAATCAAGTATGAACATACAAAATCTCACATTCTTCCACTTCTTTAAACATGCCAAAGTATAACAATTCTATCAATCATACCAACAACCTAATTGCAACCACCCAACCTCAAGAGTCAACTTGCACCCACTAAGCCCTCTCAATTCACGCACCTATCCAACAAGAAAGTTTACAACATTACTAATCGTTCATGAGATCATGTGCCCTCACCAACAAACAAAAGAGTGAATATAACTAGTCCCCACATTTAAATATGCTTTTTGAATATAATTTAAGGACATCACACAATCAAACAATTTCACTCACTCTCACAAAGAATTCATATGCATCCCGTGGTCGTACCATAAGCTTTCCCTTAGTGTAGATCTCTACCAATTTAAGTTAGCTAAGTCTAGGATCAATTAGGACTTTTAAGGTTGTAATGTAGGCCAAGGGACGGGTAGGATATATGTAGGAATAGTGACTCACCCTCCTAAGTACTTTAATACACTACCTTCACAAATCAACACATATTATTCTCAACAAATTCCCTTGCCACAATTCATATTCAACATAGCCCTTTTTCAATTAAGCACTTCTATATTTTCACTAGCACAAATTAATAAAAATTTGAGGTGTGTATCTTTTTGTACATACTTTTACTATCATTTTTTTTCNCCAACATCTCACCTTAATTCTTTTAACGGGCTAAGTGCCTTAGGAGGAACAGGTGCTAAAATCTTAATTTAAGAACAAAATAGGGTTACGAATTGTAATGTGGGTACCAAAGAAAAGGTCAAAAGGCTCAAAGGGGCTAGCAATGGAAATTTTTATTTTTTATGTGACAAGCACATCCATGATCAAGCAAGAAAATGCCTATGTCATCCCCTAGACTAGCATAACCTACAATTTTTCTTCGATTAACACACGAGGAAAGTTATAGACTACACATGATAGCATAGAAAATCACTAAACCTCACTCACACATTGCACATGATTCAATCACAATGGTTTTATTCAACTCTCAAGTCAAGCAAGCACACAAAATTGAGAGAATTAAGCATTATTATACTATGTAGCATACAAGTCAAGCAACTGAGCTAACGCGTCACAAAATAGGCTATTTATTTTTACTTAGGCATCACATTTCAACCCAAATACAAGGGAAATCAGAATGTATATCCTAACGTAATATGCCAGCACCAAACATGTCAAAGGGTATTTCTAAGTTACTCAGTTTCTTCCTAACTACTCAAAAAATAATAATTTTAAGTAAAAACTAACTAGAATACCTGGTTCGAGTTACACCCTTGGAAAAGAACCGGTGCCCAAAGAAAAATCAAGGGATACTACCTAACTATCCTACAAAAAATAAGAAAATCTTTTTGGCGTTTTGTTTTTTAATCGGACTTTATCCCTCAAGAAAATTGTCCAACAGATCCATCGTTGGGAAAAATCCGAGCTTTTTCTATTTTTTTATTTTTCTTTTCATTTCTTAACTAAAATAATAATTTTATACAATTACACTTCACTTCAGAAAGTAGTTTCCCCACCCCACACTTATGTTATGCATAGTCCTCGATGCATGATCACAAAGAAAAACATTAAAACAAGGGTGAGAAATACTCCCTAAGACCCTCTCAGGCCTAGCTCGGACATGAATCTCAATCTTTAGAGTCGGGATGACCCCACACTTAAGCTCAAACATGCCTCTCAGCTTCAACTTTGTGTACTCAGACTTCCCTTACTCTGCAAAATAAAAATAACACAAAACTCGACACTAAAAAAATTAAAAACATAATAGATATACAGGATGGGTTGCCTCCCAACAAGTGCCTTATTTATAGTCGTGGCACGACTCTGCTACTCTGCTCAGGCTGGGCGCTTTCTCTTCTTCTTTCTGCCATGAAGCCTAGCCTTTTTGCATGCTCTTAACGGGTCTCCTTTTTCATCTCTAGCTCCTTTCTCAATTATCTTTACACCCTCATCTTGCAACACCACCTCCTCTGGATCACTGCCATTCACATAAGGACTCTGCTCTATCCCCTTCACGTCGACCACAGTAATCATGCACAGGTCCTCATAATGTTTTGGGAGTTTAAGTGCCTTGTACACATTAAAAGTGACCTCCCCATCGTCAACTCTCATTTTTAACTTCCCTGCCCTCACATCAATAATTGCTCCACCAGTAGCTAATAATGGTCACCCTAAAATAATGGGCACTTCCTCATCTGCCTCGTAATCAAGCACAATAAAGTCCGCGGGAAGAATAAACTTTCCCACTCGAACTAACACATCCTCAATAATTCCTTCTGGCATAACTAGTGACCTATCTGCTAACTGTAAAGTGATTGTGGTAGGTCTAAGCATCCCCAATCCGAGTTTCTTGAACAAAGAAGAGGGCATCAAATTTATACTAGCCCCTAAATCACACAGGGCTCTACCAACTTCTTGTTTTCCAAGAGACAAAGGAATTGTGAAACTCCCA
>ML419499.1:69492-108444 GCA_005239525.1 Nicotiana knightiana
AGAGAGAGAGAGAGAGAGAGAGAGAGAGAGATATTAGGACATGATATTAACTATAATTGATTTACTTTTCCTAATAAAGATCTCTTTCATATTTGATATATCCTTTTACTAGCGGAAAAGTTTCTCACTTCTTCAAATTAAAGATTTTCCTTCTCGTGCAACAACATTATAATAACATCCACAATATTAGTTCCGCTTTAACCAAGTTAACTTTTAACTCAGAGTTTCACTTTTAACATATGATTCCAATATTATAACTCGTGTCCATTTATGCACAAGGCTCATATTTTCAACTCATACCCACTTTTAACTATGACAAGCAATAGTGATGAAGATTGTAAAAACAACAATCATATTTTGTCAAGACTGTAGAATTGTTAGAGTTTGCGCTGACTTCCTTATCATATTTGAATTTTTTCTTACTTGAGGGAAAGACAGAAAATTAACCATAATTGACTTACTATTCTTAAAAGGAAAATATAGACCTCTTTCATATTTGACATATCCTTTTCTCGGAAGAAGTTTCACAATCTTATAAATAAAATTATGACAACACTACAATAGCATTCATAATGTGGTCATTAAAAGAATCTTATTAAGGGAAAATTATTTTCTCGATAATTTTTTATATTTGTTATATTATTTTCTCATATGTAGATCAATTGATCAAATCATATTAAACTATCATATCTTTTTTAATATACTTTTTGTTGTCTGATTTATCGTCGTTAAAATTTACTTTAATTTATTAGTTTCAGAATGACGCCTTGTAATTCGACCCCAACATGAATGACTATCAATGTAGTTGTTACCTATGGTAGTAAGTTAAAAATTTTATTAGGTTAGCAATTATACTTATTATAATTATTTACTAGTAGTCCCCTTATAAGTAATCTATGTATAAATATTTTTACCCGATTGGTGCGTAGAGCTAAATCTTTTGTTAAAATTGTACCTTAGAGACGTGGAAGAAGTATTTTATAGTGTTATCTTTTTGCAAATATTTATCTACAATCCTAAACGTGTGGTCTCTAGTATTTCCTTGTTTCTTTCTTCCACCACCACGAGGGGGTGTTTCACAAGAATTTAAAAATAGCCTTATATTTGGAAAAGTCAACTGCGAGTTGACTTATTGGTAAACGACCTCGGAATGCGGATTTTATGGCTCAGATAGCTCTGTTAGGTGATTTGGGACTTAGGAGTGTGTCCAGAATATTTTTGTGATGTCCGGTGTAGAATTAAGCTTGAATTGGCGAAAGGTAGTTTTTGGTAATTTTCGGTCAGCAGTGAAAAATAGGTTATCGGGGTCGGAATGGAATTCCGATAGTTGGAACATGTTCGTAATGTCATTTTTGTTATGTGTGCAAAATTTTAGATCAATCAGAGGTGTTTTGGATAGTTTCGGCATCGTTGGTGGAATTTAGAAATTTCAAAGTTCATAGGCTTGAATTCGGTATGATTTTGGTGTTTTGATGTTTCGAAGGCTCGACTAAGTTCGTATTGTATTTTGGGACGTGTTGGTATATTTAGTTGAGATTCCGAGGGCCGAGGGTGGATTTCGGAAGGTTAATGTATCAATTTAGACTAGAAGAAAAGCTGCTGCATTTTTTTCACAGAAGCATGAACAGTACCGCGAAAATTCTGGACAGTGTATGTATAACGAGCAGTCCAAGTTTTCTTCCATTTTTGAACGAGATTTGAGCTTTTGGAGCGATTTTGAAGAGGGAAGATGATTGTTCTTCACTGAGGTAAGGATTATGGACCCAATAACTCGATTATATGTGATTAAGGACCAAATTAACTGTGTTTAATTGGGGAAAATCAGTAAAAAAAAAGGTTAAATTAGCGCTTGAGTTTAATAGGACTTTTAGGGATGATTTGAGGGGTCAAACGGACTCTGATTTCAGAGTTCTTTATATGTAGGGACTCGTGAGATGATGATGATTATTTTGGTATAAAGTTTGTCGAGTTCCGAGATGCGGGCCTGGGGATCAGGTTTTGGCTAATTTCGGGTTTTGTGCTAAAATTGATATTTTTCAATTGGAATTCATCCCCTTAGCATAATTTGATGTGTAAATCTGAACTTGATAGATTTGGAGCACTCGGGAGTTGATTCGAGAGGCAAGCGTGTTGCGGAATAACTTTTCGAGCTAGTTTGAGGTAAGTAATGTCTTTAAATCATGTCCTGAGAGTATGAAACCCCGGACTTTACATCCTTTCACGGATTTGGAGTGACGCACACACTGGATGACGAGTGTGGGGCATGCACAAATTGAAAATTTGGAAAAATGTACCTTTTCAGGAAACTATTGAGTTGCGAAAACGCTTTTAAAGCATATGATTTATAGTATTACTATGTTTTGATATACTTGGGTTGTAACTCATGTTTGGGGCCTAGTGCCGATCTGTTTAACCCCTTGGGGGGGATATTTTACTGATATCCTCGCTATTTTGAAACTATGATTTTACACTCAGTCTTTCTTGTGAAATTGTTGACACTCATATTTGATGATATTACTATTTCTTGAAATGAAATACTATTTTGGGTCGAGAACCCCATTTTATTTATGGCCCGAGTGGCATGTTGAGAGTGTCTGACTGAGTGAGGCCGAGGGCTAATGTTGTGAGGATATTTATGATGTGAGAGAGCCCGAGAGCCTGAGAGATGATTGATGCCATGATGTGGATTGTTTATAGCGCTTGGGCTGTAGGAGCCCCTCCGGAGTCAGTACACACCCCCAGTGAGCGCAGGTACCTACTGAGTGCGAGTGTCGAGTGCCGATAGATGAGTGATTGGGAGGCATGAGTGACAGTTAGGTTGCCCGAGGGGCTGATGTTGAGTGACTGTGAGGTGCTGAATGACTGTTATTGAGTGATGGTGAGGTGATGAGTGACTGATTACGAGTGATGATTTTGCTCGAGGGGCAGTTTAAAATGATATTTTGCTGAGCTTTTGATTATGATTTTTTTTCATCTTTCAAACTGATATTTTGGGAGTTTTACTGAGAAATGTTGGAAATTATACTTGTTTCAAGGATTTTTACGGAAACTGGTTTTCGAACTTATGTATACTTTATTAAGACTTGATATTTTACGATTTTGTGGATTAGTGTATTTGTTGCTGTGTGTTTTTTATTCTTCAGACTGTGATTTATTTTCATTACTACTGAGTTGGGTTACTCATCATTACTCCCTGCACCTTTGTGTGTAGATCCAGGTACTAGTTCTGAGAAGTAGCCATTTGAGTTCATTCATCGCCAGCATTCAGGATTTCGAGGTAGCTGTCCATCGTCCACAGCTTCTCCATTTCCCTTCCTTCATTATTATTAGTATTTTATTCCGAGACATGGTTTATGACATTAGCAGTGTTAGTTTTATTCTTAGATGCTCGTGATCGCTTGACTCCAGTCTTGGGGGATTTGTTTAGGTAGTAGATTATATTATTATGTTTGCTTAAAGACTTAGAGAAATTTTTATACTCTGTTGCTGGTTATTATTGATTTTTGAAAAATAATATTAAAACAAATGTGTAGTTATGTGATGGTTGGCTAGCCTAGTTCCACGATAGGAGCCATCACGACCTGTTAGGATTTGGGGTCGTGACAAGTTGGTATCAGAGCTCTAGGTTACATAGGACTCAACGGTCATGAGCATGTTTAGTAGAGTCTTGCGGATCGGTACGGAGACGTCTGTACTTATCTTCGAGAGGCTGCAAAACCCTTAGGAAACATTCCACATTCATGAATTCTTGTCGTGCGAATCCATTTTGTTCATCCAAAAGTGTAATTCTTTCAATTCCTTACATGTATTCGAATGCGCACGTGAGCGCTTGGTATCAGTTATGCGTCGTCGGCTTGTGACTTTCAAGGGTGAGATGTGATTTTTAGCATGTTGAAAATAGGCTAGTCGGAAGGTGAGGCTGGATTTTGTTTGTGTCTTGAGTGTTGAGATTTCGTTTGTGTGAGCACATATTTTAGGGGACTTATATGTCCGTTGGCGTCGTATTGATGGAACTTTGTGACTAGATGACTACGTGGTGAGTGTGATTGATAGCTAGATGTGTTCAGGTTGTTTGATTGTGGCAAGAATGGATTAGCGGGAGAGGTAGCAAGAGTCATTGTTCCTGGTGATGTCCTTTGGGCTGACCAATGCCCCAGCAGTGGTCATGTATTTGATTGCCGACGTATTCAGCCGTGTTATGACTCCTTTGTTATTGTATTTATTGATGGCATCCTGCCGTACTCTCGTAGCCAGGGATAGCATAATCAACATTTGATGATGGTATTACAATGATATAGGGAAGAGAAGCTTTGTGCGAAGTTCTCCAAGTGTAAATTTTTGGCTCAGTTCAGTAGCATTCTTGGGACACGTGGTGTCCAGTGAAGGTATCTATGTGGTCAGACGAGTGTGAGTAGAGATTCCAGAAGCTCAAGAATTCCTTGGCCACAACTCCAGTGTTAGTGTTTCCATCAGCTTCAGGTTCTTATACCGCTTAATGAGATGTCTTGGGGGAAGGCAGTGGTTGTGTTCTAATGTAGGAAGGTATAATAATTGCGTGATAGTTATGATTCGCGGAAGTGTATAGTGAGATATCATTCTGAGGTTAAGCAGGCAGGGGCATATCCTGTGTGTTGTCCTGAGGTGTGTGACCCTTATGTTGATATGTAGTAAGTTCTCTCTGTCAGTAAATTATGTATGTTGTAATTTGAGTTTAGATTGCTTGTGGGAGTTGGCATGACCATTACAATGGTGAATGCGAGATTTGCATACGAGTTGAGGGTTAGATGGTCTGGGTCATATGAGCGTATGAAGGATTAGTTTAATCCCACCACAGTATGGTGGCACTGATACGCGTGGGCATCGTGAGTTATTGTTTGTCTTGATCCTTGTCTTTGAGCCAAGTGGGGGAGTTCGTTATTGATAAGTTGATTACACGATTATGTGTTGTATTGTTTTGGGTTCGAGGTATGTTGGTGAATCAATTATTGCCCTGCAGAGGTGGAGTTTGGGAATGGCTCGAGTAACGGGAAATTCTTTGATATAGGTTGTAATGTACCTTATGGATAATGGAATTTATTGAATTATTAAGTTGTACTTGAAAGGGTAGTATGTGCAGTGTATGAGTTTGATTATTGCTACAAATGTGTGGATTACTTTCCTAGTATGTGGATTCCAAGCGGGGTCAGGTCGTTCTGTTTACTTCGTTAGTGTAATTGAAATTGCGTAGAGTGAATGATGTTCGATAATGGTTCAGAAGGATTCAAGGTTATATGTAGTGATCGAGGATCTTCAAGGTGTGAGAAGGGCTAGAATTGAGATTTATGGGGAAGGTGTCAAGGCTTGTGGTGTATTTGCATTATCATGGATTCTAGTCATCAGTATCAGGAAAGCGAAGGTAATGACTTTAAATTCGCATGAAGTCTATTCTGGGTAAGTATTTTTGATGTGGTGCTCTGGGGATGTTTGAGAGAGTATTCAGCGGCTTATGAGCCATAGACGGTATATTTTTTTATGCTCGGGTTTCGTGCGGCGAGTCGGGATTGAGAATTGCGGTATTATAGCAAGAAGAAGTATCAATTCGAAGGTAAGTCAGAAGGAACTTGGATAGATAGGACATCTTGGTAGTACGTCAGATCGACATGATAAGGGATATGATTAGTTCTTTGGGTGTTTATAAGATAATGAGTTGTTACAGGTGTTTCTTAGCAATTCTCTTGGAATTTGGTGGCATGCGTAGCTTGGTTGAGTTGGAAGGATTCAGTCTTGGCGGTTTGGTGTTGTACAAATGTGATTCGGGAGTTCTTGATGGTTTCTACCACAGTTAGAGATGTATATTTCTACTGTCGTGAGGGCCATGTGATGTATAGTGATTTTGCTTCTAGATGGGATCAAATGGAAATTTCATGGCTAGTTGGGTACGTAGTTGTTTGTGGCTAGGAAGGGAGTATGAAGTTCTCATATTTATCATATGATTGCATGGTGTATGCGGTATTTTGTGTATAATGGAGAGTGGCATATGCGAGGTCACAGTTCAGTTCTGGAAGAAAGGTCAGAACTAGTAGTTTCAGATGATTAGGTAAAGGATACCACTATTGGGTGGCTGGATGAGAGTATACATTCATTAAGGACAATGTGTTTAAGGCAATATATTTGAATGAGGGTGCTTCATTGGTGTTACGACGCTCTCTTGTTGGATTGACTGCTGATATTCAAAGTTTCTTGGTGACACATAGGAATTATGGGGGTATCCCTCGTGAAATGATAAAGTATTAGGGGCGTGTTATATATTTGAGTGGTGGAATTGGGATCAGATATGGTAATTGGTGCGCCTCATGGATTTTGAGACTGGAAGCTTTCATGAACAGATTATTTTTGTTGTTGTGAACTACGAGGATGCGAGCAAAGCTAGTCAGGTGTTAGTAGAGGTCATGATTCAGTCATTATGAACCTTTGGAGAGTTATCTACCTGTTGTGGATGACCAGGGTTGATTTAGAATATAATTATTGGTAGGCCAGTATGGGTGTGTGTTCTACACCGAGTCGGAATCCTTGACCCCAAATTGCTATTGTTGAGGGATGTACCATTTGATTGTCACTGAGCTTATTCGTGTTTTGGAGTGATCTATGAGCTACCTTTTGGTGTTTCGAGGATTGTGATCGTTGGTTATATATGTGCATAGGGTGTAGTTCTATCGGGGCTTTATAGCGAGATTTGAGTAAGGTAAGTAATTGGGTGTTGCAGGATTGAGACATGTTGGTTATGTTCTTTCTTATTCGGGTGGCATGGTATGGTCCGATTTCACGTGGTTATGGAAATGCACTTTGAGTAATTCATGTCAAATTTTGCATGGTTATTGTTTTTGAGCAAGGTGGCTTGGAGTATGTCATGTGGTCCAGCGGTTGGATGGGATCACGCTTTGCAGCTCAGTTAGGTAGAGGTATGATCCTTGGTGTCGGATTTGTGTCATATGGTTTCACGATGTGTATCAGGCTTTTAAAATGATGTGATAATGGCAAGAGGAATGGCAGGATAGTCATCTCGTGTGAGTCTTCTCTATTTTTTGAATTGAGCTCTTGGGATGTTGTTATTGAGTGCACGAGTTGCACAAGTTATGGCTCTGGATGGTATTGATGTTGATCGGACGAATGGTTGCTGGTTTCTACGTGTTTCTTTCATCATCGGCACCATATGAAGGTGTTTAAGCGAGGTTTTGTTTGATAAAAGGTTATTTACCGGTATTGGGTTGTTATGAGCAGCGATTAGGATTAGGAGTCATCACTATGAGTGTTGAGTCATGCGGTATATTATGTGATTTCATCTTGTGTTGTGGATATGGCTTGATACAACGTGTTCAGACTATTTCAGCTTATAGTCGTGGAAATTTGATCTTGTGAATAGACTCAGAAATGGAAATTTAGTTTTAAGGTTTATGGGCCAGGATTGGATTTCAAAATTTCAACTGTGTTGTGCTATTAGACCTATATGGGGTAGAGTGGCGTGGGATCACCTCCGAATATGTGAACTGTAGGTTACACAACAATTTTGGTGGTGTTTGGAACAACTCTAGGCACGTTCGAGGACGAACATGTGTTTAAGTGGGGGAGAATGTAACGACCCGGCCGGTCGTTCCGTAGAAATTTCATTATTATTCCTGTTTTTGCCTTGTCATAAGTTGGTTATACTGTTTATGATGTGTTAGATTTGGTAGGCTCGGAATCGGAATGGTTGTAACAAGATTTTAGTCATTTAGTCTTTAAAAATAGCCTTATAGTTGGAAAAGTCAACTAAGAGTTGACTTATTGGTAAACGACCTCGGAATGCAGATTTTATGGCTCGGATAGCTTCGTTAGATGATTTGGGACTTAGGAGTGTGTCCGGAATATTTTTGTGATGTTCGGTGTAGAATTAGGCTTGAATTGGCGAAAGTTAGTTTCTGGCGATTTTCGGTCGGCAGTGGAAAATAGGCTATCTGGGTCGGAATGGAATTCTGACAGTTGGAATAGATTCGTAATGTCATTTTGGTTATGTGTGCAAAATTTCAGATCAATCGAAGGTGTTTTGGATAGTTTCGGCATCGTTGGTGGAATTTAGAAATTTCAAAGTTCATAGGATTGAATTCTGTGTGTTTTTGGTGTTTTGATGTTTCGAAGTCTCGACTAAGTTCGTATTGTATTTTGGGACGTGTTAGTATATTTTGTTGAGATTCCGAGGGCCTCGGGTGGATTTCGGAAGGTTAACGGATCAATTTAGACTAGATGAAAATTTGTTGCATTTTTTTCACAGCAGCATGAACAGTACCCCGAAGATTCTGGACAGTGTATATATAACGAGCAGTCCGAGTTTTTTTCCATTTTTGAACGAGATTTGAGCTTTTGCAGCGATTTTGAAGAGGGAAGACGATTGTTCTTCATTGATGTAAGGATTTTGGATCCAATAACTCGATTATATGTGATTATGGACCAAATTAACAGTGTTTAATTGGGGAAAATCAGTAGAAAAAGGTGAAATTAGGGCTTGACTTTAAGAGGCCTTTTAGGGATGATTTGAGGGGTCAAACGGACTCCGATTTTAGAGTTCTTTATATGTACGGACTCGTGAGATGATGATGATCGTTTTCGTATAAAGTTTGTCGAGTTCCGATATGCGGGCCCAGGGGTCGGATTTTGGCTAATTTCGGATTTTGTGCTAAAATTGATATTTTTCAATTGGAATTCATCCCCTTAGTATAATTTGATGTGAAAAATCTGAACTTGATAGATTTGGAGCACTTGGGAGTTGATTCGAGAGGCAAGCGTGTTGCGTGATAGCTTTTCGGGCTAGTTTGAGGTAAGTAATGTCTTTAAATCCTGTCCTGAGGGTATGAAACCCCGGACTTTACATCCTTTCACGGATTTGGAGTGACGCACACACTAGATGACGAGTGTGGGGCGTGCACGAATTGGAAATTTGGAAAAATGTACCTATTCAGGCAACTATTGAGTTGCGAAAACGCTTTTAAAGCATATGATTTATAGTATTATTGTGTTTTGATATACTTGGGCTGTACTCATGTTTGGTGCCTAGTGCCGATCTGTTAAACCCCTTGGGGGCTATTTTACTGACATTCTCACTACTTTGAAACTATGATTTACATTTAGTCTTTCTTGTGAAATTGTTGACACTCCTATTGATGCTATTACTATTTCTTGAAATGATATACTATTTTGGGTCGAGAACCCCATTTTATTTATGGCCCGAGTGGCATGTTGAGAGTGTCTGACTGAGTGAGGCCGAGGGCCAATGTTGTGAGGATATTTATGATATGAGAGAGGTCGAGAGCCTGAGAGATGATTGATGCCATAATGTGGCTTGTTTATAGCGCTTGGGCTGTCGGAGCCCCTCCGGAGTCAGTACACACCCCCAGTGAGCGCAGGTACCTACTAAGTGAGAGTGCCGAGTGCCGAGTGATGAGTGATTGGGAGGCATGAGTGACAGTGAGGCCGCCCGAGGGGCTGATGCTGAGTCACTGTGAGATGCTGAGTGACTGTTATTGAGTGATGGTGAGGTGTTAAGTGACTGATTACGAGTGATGATTTTGCTCGAGGGGCATTTAAAATGATATTTTGCTGAGCTTTTGATTATGGTTTGTTTCATCTTTCAAGCTGATATTTTGGGAGTTTTACTGAGAAATATTGGAAATTATACTTGTTTCAAGGATTTTTACGGAAACTGGTTTTCGAACTTATGTATACTTTATTGAGACTTAATAGTTTACGGTTTTGTGGATTGTTGTATTTGTTGCTGTGTGTTTCTTATTCTTTAGACTGTGATTTATTTTCATTACTACTGAGTTGGGGTACTCATCATTACTCCCTGCACCTCTGTGTGCAGATCCAGGTACTAGTTCTGAGAAGTAGCCATTTGAGTTCATTCATCGTCAACATTCGGTATTTCGAGGTAGCTGTCCAGCATCCGCAGCTTCTCCATTTCCCTTCCTTCATTACTATTAGTATTTTATTCCGAGACATGGTTTATGACATTAGCAGTGTTAGTTTTATTCTTAGATGCTCGTGATCGGTTGACTCCAATCCTGGGGGATTTGTTTAGATTGTAGATTATATTATTATGTTTGCTTAAAGACTTAGAGAAAAAATTTATACTCTGTTGTTAGTTATTATTGATTTTTGAAAAATTATATTAAAACAAATGTGTAGTTATGTGATGGTTGGCTAGCCTAGTTCCACGATAGGCGCTATCACAACCTGTTAGGATTTGGGGTCGTGACATAAAGGTACTAAACTATACAAATTATTCATGAATATTTTTAATTACCATTGCACTCATTTCTCTTCTTGTGATAATGATTTTGGAATTGATTTAAAAATTTAATAATTTTTCAACTATATTCACACTGTAGAATTTTATGGGTCTATTTGTTATGTGTTATATGGGGCTGCTCATCATGTATGTACATGTATATTCGAATATATTTTGTAATTGTCTAGTTAGTATAGAGTTCGGTCGACTAACTTAAGAGTGGACAATGTGTAGGTATTTGATTAATGTAAAGTTGAATTCGACGATGCAAAATTTCAAACGAACTTCAACTTCTATCACTAATACTTGCAAAATGTGCATACCTTTGGTGGAACGAATTCATTAAAGTTGTGGTCTCTTAAATACTTTCAAATTTAGACAAGCTACCTAATTTAGATTCTTCAATTTACTATACTTTGTTTACTAACTGCTGTTTTATTTTAATATTTCTTTCTTTTATTTTTTTCAATTAAGAAAGCAGGTAAATGTCAATTTCCCAACCATTAGCGGATGATATGATTCAAATATTTCTATTTAGGTACCGGAGAATGTGGCTACTTTTTGGCCTTTCTGAACAATGTACATTCATTCAGAATGTATTGAATTGCCTCAAAAGCTCAAACCAAAAGTTTACCAAATGACTTTCGGATAATATACATTAATTCGCTGATTGGTAATTACTGAAGAAAAAAAATAAAAATGCAGTATTTCATATCAAAAAAGTATAGGGAGTTGGTAATTATTTCTTCCATTGACCTTGTATCCCGATTGTGAGAAAATTTGGAATTGGAAAAGGTAAATCTTTTAATAGAATGAAAGCCTAAAGATTTTTTAATATATCATATTATTGTTAGTCCCAAACTATTATCTAGAAAATAAATTTTTAAATGAATTTATTTCATGATCAGGTTGCGTTTAATAGCATGACTAATTTCTGCGAAAATTACATATTCAGACAACACAAATTTAACATCATAGCGACTTCAGTTTTAAATCCTCAACAGAATGAGATAGTAGAAAGAAAACACAAGTATCTCCTTGAAACAGGTAGAGCACTATTATATCAATCCAAGCTACCTTTAAAATACTGGGAAGAATGCATAGTCACCTCTACCTACATAATAAACAGATTGCCATCATCCTCCATCAAAGACAAGTGTCCATATGAATTACTCTATCAGAAAAAGCCATTTTACTCGCATCTCAGAAGTTTTGGTTGTCTTTGCTTCCCAACCACTCTCAAAACACACAAAGACAAATTTGAATCTACTCCACATGTATTCCTGGGATATCCTTTTGGGACAAAAGGCTACAAGGTATTAGATCTTGCCACAAAAAGAGTACACATTTCAAGAGATGTATTATTTCATGAAAATATCGTTCCATTTAGCTCAAAATCAAGTCCTAGTAATTTGGTTTCTAATCTTGATAGTTTTTCCTTCTCATTACCTCAAATGCACTTGAATGCAGAAAATCATACATCACTAACTGATCCTAGCACAAGTGGTTCTGCTACATCTCCCATTACCTCACCTCACAATCACAATATGGTGTCACCGACACTTGTATCAGGGAACTAAAATTCTGAGAATGCTCAGGATACAAATGAATATAACATTCCATCTCCACAGTTTGAAAACCATAACAGTCCACTCAGTACTGCCAGCTCATCTGATTACAACTAACATACTACAACCTTACCTCCTGAAAATATTAGACCATCCATAACTCATAAATTACCCACATATTTGAAAGATTATGTGTGCACACTACCCAAACAACCCGTGAATGACCATATTGTTAGTAGCTCATCTCAAGATGAACAAATCACCTCTTCGCTATCTGTTAACACCTTTATTCTCAAAGTGGAACCCATTAACATAGAGCCCTGGCCACTGATAGTCAACATTTGATAAAGAATGTCTCACATGATTGTGAACCTGCCTTATATGAAGAGGCAGATGTTGTTCCTGCATGGAAAACAGAAATGACTCAATAATTTGAGGCATTGTATACCAATAACACTTGGGGTTTAGTGTCACTTCCAACTGGAAAGAGGTCCATAGGATGTAAGTGGGTGTATAAGATAAAACATAAGGCAGATGAGAGTGTAGAGAGGTTTAAAGCTAGACTGGTAGTGAAGGGGTATACTCAACAGTCGAGTAGATTACACTGAGACTTCTCACATATTGTAAAGATGACAACAATAAGGGCTCTAATTAGGGTCGCAATTAAGAAGGGATGGGAAATGTTTCAATTAGATGTCAATAATACTTTTCTTCATGGTGATTTACATGAAGAAGTATAAATGGAGTCACGACCAGGTCTATTTGTAGAACAACCTGGAATGGTATGCAAACGAAACAAGTCCTTGTATGGACTAAAGCAAGCCAATAAGCAATGTTATGCTAAGCTAAATGAAGCTCTTTGTTCTAAAGGGTATACTCATTATATGTTTGACTACTCCTTGTTTTATAAGGGGAGAGACAACTCAGTAACCTTTGTAGCTGTCTATGCGGATGGTGTTATCATCACAGGAGCCCACTTAGAAGAAATTGATAGTTTAAAGAAATTTCTTCATGAAACATTCAGAATAAAGGACCTAGGGAGATTACATTGCTTTTAGTATTGGAGATACTCTATAAGAGTGATGGAGTTCTGATTACACAAAGAAAGTTCACCCAAGACCTTCTCAAGGAATTTGACTGTATAGGATGTACATCTGTGTCTTCACCCCTTGATTCAACAACAAAGTTAAAGGCAGATAATGGAATACCTCTTTCAAATCCTGGTCATTATAGGAAGTTAATAGGGAAAATGAATTTCCTTAATGGAACTATACCTGACATAGCCTACAGTGTTCAACACTTAAGCGAATACATGCAGCATCCTAGAGACACACACCTAAGGGCAGCATTGCATGTACTAAGGTATTTGAAAGGAATTATATCTCTGGGGATTTTTCTGTCAAATAGTAGGGATTACAGGATAAGGGCAATTTTTGACTTTGATTGGGGAGCTTGCCCTGAAACAAGAAAATCAGTCAGTGGATATATAGTATTGCTCGGTGATAGTCGCATAGGTTGGAAATCCAAGAAGCAATCTACTATTTCATTGTCCTCAACAGAAGTAGAGTATAAAGTAGTAAGGAAGGTAGTTGGAGAACTCGTCTGGCTTGCAAGACTACTTGAAGAACTCATAGTGCCCTTCTCTCCACCTATACCTGTTTTTTGTGATAGCCAAGATGTACTTCATATTTCAAAGAATCCTGTCTTCCATGAGCTGACCAAACACATCGAAGTGAATTGCCATTTTGTATGAGACAAGCTTCAAGAGGGTGATCTCACTGCATTACATTCCTACTGTTGATACCCATTTTTTCCCCAAGTTATTTTTAAATTTGCATATATACCTTCTAAAATCACTTTTTATAACGATTGGTATTTTTTCATAATTTTCCATATTTTTATTAATTTATTTTCCAATTTACTCAGTATTTTATATTAGTAATTATTCATGAACTATATTATAAATAATTTCAAGATATTTCCTAGCTCAATATATCATTTTTAATCCTATTAGGATTTAATTATTTCACAAAGTAACCAAATTTGCATTATTTGGCTATAATTGTAATGACTTTGCAATTATAGCCTGACTATACACTTTATGATATTTTAATTCAATAATTAGTCATTTTATATTAGTTAATTACCTTAATTTCACATATTTAGCCTTAATTTCATTTTATATAATTATTGGCTATTTTATTAATTATTTATCTAATTTTTAAGTAGCCACTTTTGATTTCAATTTGAGCCTAACCTGCCCAAACCCCAGCCCAACTAAATTATCCCAATAACCTAAGCCCAATTTCTTAAATTATCCAACACAGTCCCCCGTTCAATCTAGGCCGTTGATTAATTCAAATCAACGGCCCAGATTAGAACTTACCTAAATTAATCCTAAACGACTACCCCCCCCCCCCATTTCCCCCGTCTCTCATTCTCTCACTTTCTCTCGGTTCTCTATAGAACCTTCCACCTCCCCCTTCGATGAAGTTCGTTCATCTCCTCCAGTCACTTCCCCTGCCGGAAACCATGGCCTCTTATCATCTCTTGGCCCTTGCTTCATTTCTACGCCGGGTATCACTGCCTTGAGGCCCTCAGAGGAACCAGAAGGCGGTTCACTCACCCCATGGGTTCTCATGCCATTTCCAGCCACCTTCGGCCATCTGAGTAAGACCTATGACCTCTCCAGCTAAAGCCGGTGAAGCTTTAAGGTTTTTCCCTATCCTTTCTGGGTTCTCTTTGAAACCCTAACTCTTAAAATTCTCCGATTATTTTAGATATGTCATGGGTTTGTGTATATGACGAGGTTTTTATATGTTTCCTTCAAAAAACTTTACTGTTTCCAAACTTTTCTTCATTTCAAAACTAGGGTTTCTTAACCCCTTTCAAAATGCTTTCTATTCTAACTTTTAGTACTAATCTATGATTTCCAATATGTGTTTTAAACGTTTTTGCTTAACTCTCCCCTTTTACCCTAATTATTCTGATGAAACCCCAATTTTTTTAGGGTTTATGTTCGTATTATTTGCTATGTTTGCTATATGTATGTTCTTCTGGATTTTCTCTAAGTTGTATGCTTCTTTCTTTGATTTTTTTGTTAGGATTTCTACCTTCTAATGTTTCTATGATTTCCTGCTTATGGTTTCTCTGATTTTCGTGCCTATTTGTGTTTAATAAGTCTGATTATTCACTGTTTACCTAATACTCTAATGATTCCGTGCATCTCTTCGAATTTATGATTTTTTATATGTTCTCCTTAGATATTCTTTACTGATTTTTTGAATTACATCCTTATTTGTGTGATAATTTCCTTAGTTAGTACAGATTCCCTGTGATTTTCAGTCTCATTCGTGATCCTTTTGACTACTTTCCGAGATTAAAATTATGTTCTGCGCTACTTATGTGCACAAATATGCTTTCAATTATTTAACGTATACTTTCCTTACTTGAAATATTCTGTATTTGGTCTTTATTGCATGCTACATGCTTTTACTACTCCTATTAGGACAAAATCAGTCTTGTAGTTGATGCTTTCCTTATTTGATTCTAATTGTGCCCGCTTGAACTATGAGTCCCTAATTAAAGGGAGTCCGGGTCCTTAATTGATTCTGATGGGTGTTCTCCCTATAATTGTGCTCAATCATTTCTTGTTACCTTATTTCTTTACTCGTTTTCAAAACTATAAGTACTCTACTCTCTCCTTAGCAAGACACGAACTAATCTGTTCAACTCTCTCTCTCAAATTAATAACTCTCCGCTCTCTCTCTTTTTTGTGCTAGTTACTACTATTCTAAGTTAGTCGACTGCAAGCCAAGGCTAACTATTGTGCATCTCCTATTTCCTGTTTGTGTTACTGCTTTCTTCCCTTCACTTGTATGTTCTAATTCAGATTTTAGTTCTCAAACCAACATGTTTCTACTACTATTGCAATTCATTGTGTTTCTAATTTGCTTTTACTTACTATTCTGTTGTTCAACATGTAACTAGGATCTTGGGTTCCATCTAGCATGTCTTTGTGTACTCCAAATCTGTCTTTATGTGAATCTTTATGATTATGTTTGATACATTAGATTAGAGCATCTTCTATTGTCTTAAATTGGTTGGTACTGCCATTTTAGTTTCATCCATACCTTGCTGATCCTCAGAACCCTTAGGATCTCTGACTTTTTATGCATGCTCCTACCTGTTACATGTTCAGTACTCTGCACCTATGTGTCCCTCAAACCCCCTTTCCCCTATTGTGGTTGTTGGATCATTCTAGGTCCTTTCTGTGATGTTGACTCTGCCTTGATTTTGAGATTGGTGTTCATATTCTTTCAAATTGTTTTCACTAATTAAACTTTTGTTATATTTCCATTAAGTCTTTTTCCAAAAATGTTTTCTTATCCAAAGTTTTCAAACTATATCAAGCACTCTCACTCTACTCTTAGATCATTAGGTTCTGCCCCATCTGTGTGAGCATTGCCTTGGGACCCTTGAGCTCCCTCTGAACTTTGACACACAAAGGCTGGCCATTCCACACTATACTTACTCAAATTTGGTTATGACTCTGGGTATGAGCACTGCACGGGATCCCTTGAGATTCTTAGGGAACTTTGACACACCTGGATCATGTGAAAGGTTGTGAATGGAATGGCAATGAGGCATTCTGGAGATTCTGGGCCTATTAGTAGGCTCCATATAGTATAACTTATTCTTTTCATTATTCAGTTATGTAATTCATGCAAATGGCCTGTAATAATTGTTGTAAACAACTCTTTGGGGATGGATAGTCAAAAGGGAGGGGTAAATATGCATTCTATAGCTATTAGAGGGTAGAAGCCATGCTATTAGGTTTTATTCCCTATTTGTGCAATAGAAACCATGCTTAGGACTCATATGTGCAAGATCATGCATTAGAGACCATGTTCCCTAGGTCTTACACTTACTGTTTTCAACATCTATTGGCATCTCATTTCGAAAGTCCTGTGCTAACATGTGCTAATAAGCAGTACTTTACAATCATACTCTACGCTGCCATGTACACTTAGAGATCTTGTTTAGGATAAACAACACTAATAAACCTGTAATGTTTACATCTCATGAACCATGTTTAAACAATGCAATATTTGTGCATTTAGAGATCATGTTTAGGCTTCTGATTCTGCATCTTTCTAGATCTCTGTGCACTAGATACCATGTCCTTAGGATTGCATCTTACTCGCTTAAATACACCTACTGATGCATGAAAAGGAATAAAACAACTTCACTCAATTCTCACAATCAACTGCTAATAATTTTGAGCTCTGAACACTTAGAACAACATGCTTAGGTAATACAATTCCAATCAGTCCTTCTCTAAAGTAATTATGGTAACTAGTATTCTGTCTCACACCTAGGCAAGCCTTAGGTGATTAAATGGCTTAAAATTGGGAATCTACTTCTTTTGTGTGTACTTCTTAATCCCCAACAGATTTTAAAACCAGTAGGCAAGCCTGATTAAGACTTCCTCTCTGAGTTATGCAATAAATCTGTCTTTGTGTTATCACTTAGATATCATGCTTAGAATCTGAACTTGAATTTGGACCTTAATTGTGTATGGGTCATGCTGTTTATGTGTACTATGTGTGGAGGTATACTTGAGCCTTTTATTTGCTTTCCATGCTCCCCTTAATTGAAGTCCTATATGTTTTATTATGTGTCAGCTTAGTAATTTTCACCTTTAAAACCTGAGGGTCTGCCTAGCACCTCCCTTATAGGATATAAGTCCTAAATTCCTCCGGGGCTTATAGGAAGGGACGGGTAGCAACATGAAATAGAGGTCGAGACCAACATTCGATTTAGTTACTTTCATGGGGTGGGAAATGGTAGAATATGGATATGATGACATGTGCGCTAATACCACATGTAGCCCCTCTTCGAGGAGTGTCATACCGGGAATTGCATTGATGTGATCCATATTATTTTAAACCTAGTATACCCTTTATATGCTTAGATCGTAATCCTTTCAAAATCTAACCTTCTTTACTATTTTCAAACATCTGCATGCTTAAGACTTAAATCCCCTCTTATTTGAGCCTTTATTTGTTTGTTTGCTAAGCCGTACAAATTCACAAAAGTTGTTTGGCCGGGAACCACACTTGTGGATCCTGAGGGGTGCCTAACACCTTCCCCTTAGGGTAATTTCAAGCCCTTACCCTATCTCTGGTTAACAACGTAGTTTTAAATTAACCCCTTTGGTGTCCTAATGCACCTTTAAAAATTATTAGGTGGCGACTCTCAAAAATACAAACCCTTTCCCAAAAGGAAAGAGTTGTCTCAACCAAATGTCATAAACCCTATCTCCGCGAGGAAAGAGGGGGCGCGGCAACATGGCTACTCTGATGGGGAATCATAGGCTTTTACCATTACAAAACCTGTATTGGTAAAAAAGAGTTTCACATGTAAGCCAACTTTTGACAACTCAGCAAGTTACGTGGACACAGGAGAACGCGACAGCTGGATGTGATTCTTTGAAGTGGTACGGAACAAAGAGGCACGATTCAATAAACCCTCGAGATTATCAGTCACAAGAAACTCAACCTGATCAAAACAGGGAAGAGGCACAGTCAGAATGAATCTAGACAAAGCTACGGGCAGATTCAAGAACCCACAATTAATTACTAAAACATTATGTAACCGTATCCCAATTACCATTATCCTTTGTAACGCCTCATTAATTTCATAATTAGTCATTAATGAGCAACCATTGAAACAGTTGTATGTTATATCACGGAATCTCCTATATAAGGGAGGGGAATACAACTTGTAAAGGCATCTGATTCTCGAATACAATTTACTTCGCTTTTCTATATTTCTGCAATATTGTCTATTATTCATTTTTCTCCATTTGCTGGATTATCAGTAACCGGTGTTCATCCTAGAAATAGCTTTAGTCAAAGGATCTAATTCTTTGGTTAAACAAATTGGTTCCGTTATCGGGAATCTGATAATCTATGTTTGCTTTTCAAGTGATGTCCTCTGAACTATGTCGAACTCCAACGACAACAACCAACAAAGGAATGGAACCCCAGTTCCATCGCCTTCAGGATCCCCACGTGGTTCGAGGGAACAATCCCCAGAAAGATCCAATAACAACAATGGTGATAATGATCAAACATTGGAACAAGATCGTGTAAAGAAAATGATTTCAGAGTATGTGAGCCAAGCTTTGCAAGAGGATTACCGGCAGCATTACCTACACCGCCGACGCCATCCCCCAATAATACTATCACCATGGAAAATCCTCAATCTAGGTTGGCAAACTCAGGAAGAGGAGATACTCCTAATGAATCTCTCGAAACGAGACCAGGTATATCTAATAACTCAGAATTACAAAATTTACTACTAACCATGCATAAACAGATGAAGGAGCAGAACGATCGCATCGAAAAAATTCCTGGAATACCACCTATCATCAAACGCATTGATGTTGATAGGTATTCTCAACAACCTTGGAAGCTAAGTGCGGCACGCTTGCCTATACCTAAGAAGTTTAAAATGCCTGACATTCCCAAATATGATGGAACAACTGACCCACGTGATCATGTGACTACTTTCACTACTGGAGTAAAAGGCAACGACTTAACAAAACAAGAGATTGAATCAGTCCTTGTAAAAAAAATTGGGAAAACACTTACCAAAAGAGCCCTAACCTGATATTCTCTTCTCCCAAAAAACTCTATTGAATCTTTTGCTGAGCTTGAAGATTCATTTATAAAAGCACACTCTGGTGCACAAAAAGTTGAGAAAATAATGGAAGACATATTCAAAATAAAACAAAGAGACACGGAACTACCCCGTGAGTTTGTAGACAGGTTTCAACGAGAAAGAATGCAGTTACCCAGGGTGCCTGATAATTGGGTAGCCATGTCATTTGCACGAAACCTAAACGATAAAAGCTCAGAAGCCACGAGACGACTTAAGGAAATTCTAAGAGAATTCCCCGCTACATCATGGAACGATGTATACACCAGGTATAGTACAAAACTTAGAATAGAAGAAGATATCATTTCTTGTTCGAGAGATGAAGATCATTCCAGATCCAGACGTCCTGAATCAGATAGAAGATCAGGTAAAAACAAGTACGATCCTTACTTAGGACCCTCGGGACGCGATATTCGTCCCAGGTTCGAAAATACCAGGTCGGACTATAGACCACAAGGAAGAGACGCAGTCTCATCCTCGTCTAGATCTAGAAAAGATCAAGATGAACGACCTAGAGGTAATACTCAAATTGGGGATCATACCTTTAATGTAAGTACTACGGAACTTGTCTCAATATTGAGGAACATGGGAGACAAGGTTAAGTGGCCCAAAGAGATGCGATCAAATCCAAATAGAAGGAACCCAGATCACTAGTGTGAATTCCATAACGATCATGGGCACAAAAACTGTGGATTGCATATTTTTACAGGGTGAAGTAGAAAATTTATTGAAACAGGGCTATTTAACAGAATTGTTTAGTAATAAAGGTAAATAGGCATAGGAGAACAGGCAGGAGCCCCCAAAGCCTCCTTCTCCAAAATGAACCGTCAACGTGATACACAGAGGTGAAGAAGTAAACGGAGTGGCCTGCAAAACAACCACAAAGTTCACAATTACACATGGAAAACGGGCTCGTGGAAATATAGAAGAGGACGATATAACCTTCGATGATGCATATATCGGCGGATTAATGCTTCCTCACAACGATGCTCTGGTAATATCTTTACGTATTCATGACACTAACGTAAAAAGAGTGTTGATTGATCCAAGCAGTTCTGTCAATATCGTTCTGCTAAGAGTCGTGGAAGAAATGCTATTGGGGAAACAAGTAATCCCAAGGGCACGAGCCATATCAGGGTTTGATAACTCTACGGTTATAACAAAATGGGAAATTGAGCTTAGCATTATGCTGAGGGGGTGATCAAAAGTACTAGATTCCAAGTCATTGATACAAACACGGCTTATAACGTGATCGTGGGAAGGCCATGGATCCACGACATGAAAGCAATACCCTTCACCTTGCATCAAGTAATTAAATTCCCCTCTGAATGGGGAATTCAACAAATTAGAGGCGATCAGCAGATCTCAAGAAATATAAACTCTATGGGGCACTACAACAAGAAAATAGAGGTGGAAGAATTACGAGATAAGGGAATCTCCCAAGCGGGTAACACCGCCCAAACATGCATGGAAGAAATTACTAACCAAATAGGTACGGAAGGTATTATTGTTGAAACAGGTGTGAGAGAAAATACTTACGAGAAGGTGAATCAAGTTACCACGGAAGGTGTATTAGACCACACAGATGCAGATTTTAGACCAGACGCCATTCATGAACCAGAGGAAGATGATCACATCAAAACAACTACGAAGGAGCTCGAAGCTGTTTCATTATTTGAACAAAAGCCTGAACAGAAAGTGTATATAGGCACGAGGCTGGGCCTCGGTCGAAGAGGTAAGTTAATTGATTATTTAAAGGCTAACGCAGACTGGTTTGTGTGGTCCCACTCAGATATGACAGGCATCCTACCAGAAGTGATGACTAATAAGCTAAATGAAGATCTATCCTTCGTACCTGTTAAGCAGAAGAAAAGAAAGCAAGGACTATTCAAGAACCAAGTGATCGATGAAGAGGTACAGAAACTCTTGAAGATCGGTTCAATACGAGAGGTAACGTACCCTAACTAGCTAGCGAACACCGTGGTAGTACCTAAAAAGAATGGAAAATGGAGAGTATGCATAGATTATACTGATTTAAATAAAGCAGGCCCCGAAGATCATTCCCATTGCCACATATAGATCAAATGATTGATGCCACAGCAGGTCATGAATTATTAAGCCTCTTAGATGCATTTTCTGGTTATAATCAGATTAAAATGAATCCCTCAGATGAGGAAAAAACTTCCTTCATTACAAATAGGGGGACTTACTGTTATAAAGTTATTCCTTTTGGCTTGAAAAACGCTGGAGCCACCTATCAAAGGTTAGTGACTAAAATGTTCCAAGAACATCTTGGAAAGACGATGGAAGTCTATATTGATGATATGTTGGTAAAATCAACACAAGCACAAGACCATTTCCAGCATCTCTCTACTGCTTTTGATATTTTACGCAGGTATAATATGAAGCTAAATCCAGATAAATACGCTTTTGGAGTGCAATCAGGTAAATTTTTGGGTTTCCTTGTATCGAACAGGGGAATAGAGGTAAATCCTACTCAAATTAAAGCTATAGAAGAAATACCTAATATTTTAACAAATAAAAATGAAGTTCAAAGACTAACAAGGAGAATAGCAGCTTTGGGAAGATTTATTTCTAAGTCTTCCAAAAATAGTTTTAAATTCTTCTCAGTTCTCAAAAAGCAGAATCAGTTCAAATGGACTGAAGAATGTCAGCAAGCCCTCAATAATCTGAAGATTTATCTATCAAAACCACCACTGCTTTCAAAGCCAAAAGGAGGAGAAATATTGTACATCTACCTGGCTGTCTTAGAAATTGCTGTAAATGCAGTACTGGTAAGAGAAGAAAAAGGTAAACAATCACCTATCTATTATGTAAGTAAAACTTTGCTAGATGCTGAGACTGGATATCCACAGCTGGAAAAGTTAGCCTTAGCTTTAATAATGGTATCTGGAAAATTACGACCATATTTTCAATGCCACCCAATAACCGTTGTGACTTCATATCCTTTAAGAAATATTCTGCATAAACAAGAATTGTCAGTGAGATTAGCCAAGTGGGCCATAGAATTAAGTGAGCATGAAATAATCTAGCAGCATAGGGCTGCAATTAAGTCTCAAATACTAGCTGATTTTGTTGCTGACTTTAGTAATAACATTGTTCCTGAAGTAGAGAAAGAGTTACAACTTTTTAACGGTGCTAATCCGGGCCTATGGACCCTATTCACCGATGGTTCCTCAAATATAAAAGGCGCCGACTTAGGCATAGTCTTAATATCACCCACGGGTGAAAAGACACGACAAGCTATCAATTATTATCCTATAACTAACAATGAAGGAGAGTACGAAGTTGTTATTGCAGGGATTGAACTCGTGCGGGATCTCTCAATCAAGCAAATTGTGATCAACATCGACTCCCAACTGGTAGTAAATCAGATACATGAGACTTATATCGCTCGAGAGACTCGAGTGCAACAGTATCTTGAAAAAGCATGAGAGCTCGTGAGATAATTAAAAACATGGAAGGTAATGCAAATACCTAGAGTGGAAAATAAAGAAGCAGATGCATTAGCTAACCTCGCAGCAGTCACAGAAGTAACAAACAAAGATAATGCAATTGTCGTCCAACTATTTCACTCAATGATCGATCAGGACAGGAATGGGGTAACTTTCAACAACTTAACCTGGGATTGGAGAAATGAAATTCTTAATTTTTTGCAGAATGGAACCGTACCTGAAGACAGGAAAGCAGCTCAAGCACTTCGCCGCAAAGCTACACGGTACTGCCTTATTCGCAACTCGCTTTATCACAATATGTTCGGAGGACTCTTAGCTAAATGCCTCGGACCTAACCAAACAGAATTTGTGATGAAAGAAGTCCGCGAAGGTAACCGTGGAAATCACTCAGGGGCGAGATCCTTAGTGAAAACCCTAATCAGAGCTAGATACTATTGGCCTAAGCTGGAAGAAGAAGCCGAAAACTTCGTATCAAAATGTGACAGGTGCCAAAGGTTTGCCAATAACATGCATCGACTAGCGGAATTATTGCATAAAATAATATCCCCATGGCCTTTCATGAAATGGGTTATGGACATTGTGGGACCTCTTCCCACAGCTAAAGGACAGGTACGGTTTTTTCTCATGTTAACCAACTATTTTGCAAAATGGGTAGAGGCAGAAGCGTTCAAACAAGTGCGAGAAAAGGAATTTAAAAGCTTTTTATGGCGGAACATAATATGCCGCTTTGGAATACCAAAGGAGATCATGTGCGATAATGGCCCACAATTCATAGGCTCGCAAATCACAGAATTCTTCGAAAGCTGGCAAATCAAACGGATCACTTCAACACCATACCACCCCGTGGCTAATGGTTAGGCTGAGTCAACGAATAAGGTCATCATCAACAATCTATAGAAGCAGTTGGATAAAGCCAAAGGAAACTTGCCTGATAAGTTACCAACGGTATTATGGGCATACAGAACAACTTCAAAAATAGCCACGGGAGAAACCTGTTCGCACTTTTTTATGGCTCAGAAGCCTTAATACCTATGGAGATTGGCGAACCAAGCATATGGTTCTCAACATTCATGGAGGGAGAAAGAGACGACGAATTGAGGACCAATCTGGACCTGCTTGAACCACGGAGAGAAGCAGCATTGATACAGATGGCAGTTCAAAAACAAATCATAGAGCGTTATTACAACCGTAAAGCTCATCTGAGGTACTTCAAGATTGGGGACTTTGTCCTCAAAAATGTTTTTCAATCAACGAAAGAAGTAGGCGCACGAAAGCTAAATCCAAACTAGGAAGGACCTTACAAAATATGAGGCATAGCTGGGAAAGGCGCCTATGAGTTGGAAGTTATGGATGGCAGAGTTCTACCAACAAGCTGGAACGCCATCCACCTAAAGAAGTATTACTTCTAAGGAAAGAATACCCACCGTCAGGTATCACATGTTCGATTTTATTTTGAACATTTAAAAATTTTACTAAATTTTTTAAATGATAGGCATAAAGCTAACCCATCACCATATGATGATATTAGACCTGCAAAGACGTGAGGAAATAAAACAATTCCCCGTCTAGGGTTACACTTTTTGATGGACGTTTTAAAGGGTTAAGCAGTCATCATCTAAAAAACTATATACCTTCGAGTACAGAATGTTTTTCCTTTTCAGGAAAAGGACCTCAAGGAAGGAATAATCAAGTGCTCGAGATCTCATTCTTCAAAGCTCAAACACTTGGGGGACTATACAGTATGGAAGGCTAAGACGAAGCAAAGAAGACTATCAGAAAGTCAAAAGCTCGAGCCTGAAGACCCATCTACCCAACAAGACAAGTGATACGAGCAGAATTGAAAGAGACCAAAAGAGTCATCCAAATACAAAGTCTAATGAAAAAAGCCAAAACATTCGAACATATTCAGGTTGAAAGTCAAAATATTAGTCACGAGAAAGAAATGTACATCTTTATACTTATTCAAAGTTGTTCTAACAAAAACAGTTAGGGGTAAAAGATCATCATCAGTGTACTCATTCAAAAAACTGTTATCAAATAAAATAGTTATGGATGAAAGATCTAAATCCTTGTATTTGTTCAGAAAACTTTTATCAAATAAAAACAGTTAGGAATAAGAAAACATTTCACTCGTACTTATTAGAAAATTGTTTCCAACGAAAACAGTTGCGGGTAAAAACCCTAATCTTTATAAAAACTGTCACTAGTAAAAAATAGTTGTTCCCTTGTATTAATATTGAAAAACTGTTACCTATGAAAAACAGTTACGAAATACAAGAGTATATCAAATCTGCTAAACAAAAATAGTTGCAACATGAGTTTTAGACGATAATCAAACACATGTAAAGTGTCATGGAAGTTCAAACAAAAAATTTCCTTGGAAACATTCTTAAACATGTGTAAAATTCCTATCACTCTATTGCATTATCATAAAGTTGAGACGTCTTCTTCATGTCAATTATAAAGGGCCCTCTTCCATAAATTATGCCTACTATAAAAAGGCACACATTTAATATGACATCGTGCCTATTACAAAAAGGTACGAGTAATCTAAAGCGTTCTACATGCAAAACTCAGAGGTAAAACTAAAACCTGAAAAAATGAAGCATGTAAAAGACTTAAAGAGTGAAACAGAAACTCAACAAAAGTCATACTAACATTAATATATTAAAATGACTAAGCAAAACCTAAGTATTAACTTATACTTAGCCATATAAAAATTTTATATACATTGAGGTGCCCCTAAGTTGTCATTTGGGGACTTTAAAGAAATCTAAATTTACCCCCCATGGGACTGGGGGTAACCACAAATTGATACAAAGGAAAAAAAAGAGGGGTGAACCAACTAAACTTCTTCAGGAGGGGGGTTGACTTCACTGGAAGAAGGAGCGGAAGCAACTAGGGATGAAGAGGCATGAGCGGCTGGAGTCTCACTATCAGGTGAAGAAACGTTATGACCTTGTTGAGATTTCTCCATGGCTTCCTTAGTTTTAGCTATTTCAGCACTAAGGTCGAAACCCTCTTGACTCATTTCCTTCAATGTGTCAAGGCGTGAATTCTTATACGCCCAGCCACATCAACAACAACCACCTCTTCTAGATCCTCATAATCCCTTGCTTATACTTAAACCTCAGCTCTCAATCCATCCTTTTCTGCTTAAGCGGCTTCATGGGCGGCCCTCAACGGTACAATCGACTCCTCCAGAGTTTGAGCTTTATCTAAAGCCTTACGAAGGTCCTCTTGAGTCAGAGTGAGTGATTGCAGGAGCTCGCTTGAATATTCCTCCTTCTGCCCCAACAAATTTTTCAAGTCTCTAATCTCCTCTGAGGCACGGGACAGCTTCTCAGCAGATGAGGACTCCAGAACACTCTTGTCTTTATCAGCCTAACTAGAAGAAGCCTTCTCTACTGCCAGTTCTGCTGCCATGAGCCTCATCTGCCGCTTCAAGGTACTCATTTCCTCTTCTAAGGCATCCATGTCAATCCTTAGGCTATCGTACTATGCTTTCCAATTATCATCATCGGCCTGCAACTCTTTTGTCTCTTGATCCGTATTTGGGATCCTTTTCATGAGCTCCATCCCTATAAGATTAATCTACAAGAAATAAAACCAATCAGATATGGTAAATTTCATGTAAGAAAATGAAAGAGGAGAACCTGCATCATACCTTCAAAGAGGTATGCACAACTTCATTGGCCCATGTAAGAGCACTGTGGCTGGCTAGCTTGGCTTTCTCAGTGGGACCAATAAAAGGCTTGAGCCATACTTCGGGCTCACCCGTATTCTTGAAAAGATTCCCCTCAGCTGGAACCTCTATTACCACCTGCCGCATCTCTCTGCTGGAAGACCCTACTTCCCTAACGGAAGGCATGGAAGCAAGCAGAGATGAAACAAAACAGGCACAGAGGGTTGAGGAGCTGGAGAAGCCACGGGCAAAGAAGTAGGCACGGAGGGTTGAAGAGTTAAGGAAGTAATGGGCAAAGCAACATCAGAAGCCGAAATAGCCAAAGGAGCAGATGAGACAGCTTCTCTTAAAGAAGCAGGAAAGACAGCAGCCAAAGAGACATCGTCAGGAACAAGGACAAAACCTTCATGGAACTGGAAATCCACAGACTTATGAACGGGGGAATGTGAGACATATTCAAGGATAGAGGACTCAACCGCAGACACGGGAGGCAAGGTCAAGGGTGTAAACTCATCATCTGAAACCACCTGCCTTCTCTGTGGCCTGTGTACTAAATCAGCTTCTTCTTCTTCTTCTACGGAACGAGACTCACCAATCTTCCTCTTTGAGGAAGATGAACAACAATAATTTCTTGGGCCTGAGCCAAAGACATCTTCGGGATAGATGAAGCAGACACCCTATGAGCAGAGAACCCTATTAAAAGGGAAAAATTTAAGCGACAAAGAAAGAAGAGACTCGAGTAAGGAAAGAAGCAAGAACAAGAGCTTCACTTACCGTGGGTCTTTACATGCCAACCATACCTCCCAGCGAGGTACTTCCAAGATCTCTCTCTTCTAAAGGAGCAACGAACAACAATTTTTCTACCCAATCACGGATACCGAAGACATTCTCAACAGTATCCATGATTGCTGAGAGAAGAAGAAACAGATACGGTGTTAATAAAACATCTCAAGTCAAAATGAGGAAAAGTAAATAAATGTGAGCTAAAGCATACTCACGTGCGCGATTCCACTTCTCAGGGAAGGGAAGATTTTCTTCACCCACTAAACCAACAGTGGGTACAGCAACATACCGGAGGTACCAACCCCTATCCTTATCATCTCCAGGGGTTACCAGCACTCTTTTGCTTCTAACAGTCAGATTAAAAACCCCTTCACGAAATAAGGTAGGAGATTAGAGATGAATAAGATGGTTGAAAGTAAAAGCAACCGAGGCTAAAGAAGCCAAACTCCTAAGACATGCGACAACTCGCCACACAAGCGGACCAACTTGTCCTAAGCAGATATTGAAGAAACGGCAGAATTCAATTATGACTGGGTCAATGGGGGGTCTAAACCCTAGAGTGAAAGGGTACGTATAAATAAAAGAATATCCCGTCTTGTAAGACGTTATTATTTGAATACTATTTGGAATGTAGACAGGGAAATCAGGCCTCCAAAAACACTCCCTACGAACAAGGAAAATTTGACCCTCAGTTATAAGGGTTGGATACCTTTCAACACTCTCAAGGGAAGAAGATTAGTCTACAAGAACTTGATTATCTCTAGAAAAAACAAACTCAACAGGGACAATTTCATAAACTCCAGGTTCATGAAGGTGTTCACCTCTACCTCTAGACAAAGAACGAGAAACCCTAAACCTCAGAGAAACTAGAGATCTAGTGAAAGGGGAGGGAACTATCTGAGAAAAAGAGGAGCCCCTCGAAGGAGTGGATCCTACACTTCTAAATATACCACCCCTCCGACTCCTAGTCGGAGCAGAAGATGGCGTTAAACTTTCAATATCTATTACTCCCTGAGGTTGGTTTGAAGAAGACATGTTTACAAAGGCAAGAATAAAGTTCTTTACAAAAGACAAAGTTAGAAAGTGTTTCGTGGAAGCAAAGAAAAGAAGAAAGGTATTTATACTTGAGGACAACCATAAAACATGGAAAAAAAGAAAAATAATGATGAAAAGTCATAATTGAAGATGTCACTTTGGGACTGACACAGCCGCAAAAAGCCCTAAAAGGTGCCGAGTAAATGCAGAACCAATCCGAAAAGGACACGTGGTATGAGCATTAAATGGAAGTGACAAACGACGCCTATGGTGCAAAGAAGGATACAATGTTTCGAGGAAAAGCGGCGGCAAAATATTCCCGCCATAAATGAATATCCACTTACCAAATATTAATCGATAAATATATGGTAAGTGGGGGGACTATCTGTATTGGTAAAAAAGAGTTTCACATGTAAGCCAGCTTTTGACAACTCAGCCAATTACGTGGACACATGAGAACGCGACAACTGGATGTGATTCTTTGAAGAGGTACGGAACAAAGAGGCACGATTCAATAAACCCTCGAGCTTATCAGTCATGGGAAACTCAACCTGGTCAAAACAGGGAAGAGGCACGGTCAGAATGAATCTAGACAAAGCTACGGGGAGATTTAAGAACCCACAATTGATTACTCGAAGGTTATGTAACCGTACCCCAATTATCGTTATCCTTTGAAACGGCTCATTAATGTTATAATTAGTCATTAATGAGCAACCATAGCAAGAGTTGTACGTTATATCAAGGAATATCCTATATAAGGGAGGGGAATACAGCCTGTAAAGGAATTTGATTCTCGAATACAATTTACTTCGCTTTTCTATATTTCTGCAACATTGCCTATTATTCATTTTTCTCTATTTTCTTGATTATCAGTAACCCGTGTTCATCCTAGAAATAGCTTTAGTCAAAGGATCTAATTCTCTAGTTAAACAAAATCGCTTTGTGAATTTGTCCGAGTATGCTTTGTTTGATATTTCCTCCTTTCCTTTTCCCACTCTATGTGCAATTAATTGTTTTTCGATTATTTATTCCTTCCAAAAGGAAAAAATGACAGGTTTCTTTGTTTTCCTTTGTAACCGCTTTAAATTATAAACTGCTGTATTTGCTGCTTTTATCACGTGCATATACATGACTACATATTTTACTGTTTATTGCATAATTATGCTCAACATTCATACTCCACTCGTGCCAAACAAAATACTATAGCAACGCTTGATGAGTGGTTGCGCTCTTCCTATATTATTACCCCCTAAATCCGGAAAGGCTTATTTGCGGTATAACTAGTCGATTAGCAGTGCAGTCGACGGTTCCGCGCCTTTCCCCCTTGAGTTGTCCGCTTGAGGGTACCAGTATAAAACCCCATAGAAAACTTACTCTGTTATGTTGTTTCATACATCATGGTCAAACCTAGCCAGGCTAAAGTGTAGTCCACACGATAGCTTTTAAGATTACCTTATCCAAAAGTCCACCGGGTTTTTCATAATCCCAACGGATGTCATCACATTCTGTGCATTTATTTGGATAACTAAATTCTTTTATGCTAATCATAAGTGTATAAATAGTCTAGTTTGGTGGGGGTAAGGGCCTAACTATGTTTGTCTTGCAGAATATGAGGCACGAAGTCCCTAGATTCGACATGGTCAGCAATATCCATCCAAAGCTCCTGAACTGGTGGGAAGACCTTTCATCCAGTGATAAGAAACACGTCAAGAAATACCTACTGCTAGGACTGCGTGAGCTAGGGAACCTGTTCGATAGGATCAAGGGTGCCGAATCTAGGGAAGATCCTTCTGGGACCAAGTAGGATAGGATTTCCTTTTTTTCGTTTTTATCAATGTAATAAGGCCAATGGCCATTAGTGACTTTATTTCCTGCTTACTATTTTAGTGTCATTTTGGATTCGTCTATTTCTACATTAATGAAATGAGGCATTTATCATCTTAAGTTCTCCAAATCAATTTGTCGCTAGGCCTACCTCGGGAACAAAAGAGGTCCCCAAATTAGGACACGCTTTACATTCCCTCACTATGTGTTTAAATACCGCAATACTTTTCATAATCCTCATTAATTTGGCTACCTTATGTTTTTGTTTTCCTCTTTGTTTATTTATTTATTTCCCTCCCCAAAGGTAAGTTCGAGTACTCTGGCATCATCATCCTATCTTACAAGATCCAGGGGCCCTCCACCCTCTCCTCCTCTTAGTCCTCCCAAAGGCAAGAACAAAGGCAAAAAAAAATGGAAGATTCAGACAACAGCAGAAATGAGAATGTGGTTGAACGGGTAGAGGCCAGTGATGGCCAGGGTATACGGATTCAGACTGAAACTGTGTCGCAACTGGAAAGGATGTTTTCAAAGTTTCAAGAAGAGCTTGATCAAGTTCGGAATCTGGCAAACCTGTCATTCTCCCTCAACGTCCTAGACGTCAACATCCAGAATCCTACACCTCCTCAAAACATCCCAAAAAAAACAACATCATCTCGTAGATCATTATTACAATGCCCCACCAAATAACCAAACTCTTCCATCAAAATACAATGCCTGCCACTCCAAATAACACTCTACTGCTTATCCCAGAACCTCATAACTCCACAAATGACCATTTTCACACTCATGCGCCAGGCCACCATAACAATCCCATCTAGGTGGAGACCATGCCACACTCCACTCCCGCTATCACATACACACCTGAGTCTGACGAAAAGGACCTGCTTATCAAGAACTTGGCCAAGGAACTTAGGAAGCTGACCAGCCGGGTTCAAGGCGTTGAGGGAATCAAGGGAGTCGAAGGGTTGAACTATGAAGACCTCTGCGTATAGCCCGAGGTATGCAAACCTCCTAAGTTTGAAATGTTTGATAGTACAGGTGATCCAAGGGTCCATCTGAGAACTTATTGTGACAAGTTGGTTAGAGTAGGGAAGGATGAAAGGATCCGCATGAAGCTGTTCATGAGAAGCTTGAAAGGATATTTGTTGTCTTGGTACATCAGCCAAGATCGCAAGAAATGATCGAAATGGGTGAGCATCGCATCTAACTTTATGGACAGATTGAAGTTCAACACAGAGATCGCACCAGACGTGTTCTATATTCAGAATTTGAAGAAGAAGCCCACGGAGACATTTCACGAGTATGCTACTCGCTGGAGGTTCAAAGCTGCCAAGGTTAGGCCCGCCTTAGAAGAGGAGCAGATGAACAAGTTCTTTGTCGGGGATCAGGACCCGCAGTACTATGAACGGTTGATGATGATTGAGAACCACAAGTTCTCCGACATTATCAAATTAGGTGAACCGATTGAAGAAGGTATCAAGAGCAGTATGGTCACAAATTTTGAAGCCTTGCAAGCTACAAACAAGGCTTTGCAATCTGGTGGTGTGTCTAAGAAAAGAGACGCGGGAGCCGTGATGGCTGCACAAAGAACCAAATCCCCACTCAAATACCATACTTACCCAACACCTCCACTCACATATCAACCAACCCCAAATTACCAAGCACCATCACCATCATACCAAGCTCCACCACCCACTTATCAATCACCTCCACCACCGACATATCAACCTTCTTCACTAAGATACTCACAACCCGCTCCTGTCTACCACACTTACAATTCCCAACCATCTCATTACTAATCACCCCCTACCCGTCAAAACTTCCCTAGACCTCGTCCTAATTTTGATTGCAAACCTCCAAAAGAGTATACCGCCATCGCTAAAGTCATCGACCAGCTGTATGAGAAGCTCAAAGCTGCTGGTTATGTCACCCCCATCCCTGTTGCAACCTCTGAGAATCCTTCTCAATAGGTCAACCCGCACAAGTGCATACCACTCCGGCATTAAGGGGCATACCATCAATGAATGCCGCTCTTTGAAGGACAAGATACAATCCCTGGTTGACTACAAGGTCATCGTGGCAAAGGAATCCGCTCCAATTGTCCGCAACAATCCTATTCCGGACCATAAGGGTGCAGGCATCCACTTTATCAAAATAGAAGATGATCCAAAGAAACCTGCAGTCACTCTCAACCCGATCATAGTCCAGACTCAACCGTCTGAGGATGCTGAGGTAAATATGTCCATGCCTCTTGAGTTTGATGTAGCGTCACCTTCAAAGACACCAGTATCGATTGAAGTTGAGTTCGTGTCTACGGAAAATGCACCCGTACCATTTGAGGTTGCCACCTTACCACCCCAGGCACATGTTCCATTCGAAGTGAGGGTAGTTGCGCCAATCATGGTGGCGATATCGACCACGCCACCTTTCTATACAAATGCTATACCATGGGAATATATAGCCGAGGCGAGAAGGAAAGGAAAAGTCAAGACTAAAGAAGCTGTTGTAATGCAGGGTATGACAAGAACTGGTAGAGTCTATACCCCTGAACATCTGGTTGAATCCAGCAAGCAGGCTTCCAATCCGCCTCCCATTGTCGAGACAGGTCTGGACGACCTTTGGAGGAAAGTACAGGCCAAGGAGTATTCGGTCATCGACCAGCTGAACAAAACGCTAGTGCAAATATCCATCCTCTCTTTGATGCAGAATTTTGAGATGCACAGAAATACTTTATTGAAGGTGTTGAACGAAGCCTATGTGCCAAACAACATCACTAGTGGAGAAATGGCTAATATGGTGGGCCAAGTGTTGGAGAGTCACAAGATCACTTTCCATGAGGACGAGTTGCCTCCTGAATGGTTGGGCCATAACAAAGCACTACACATCACTGTGCAATGCGAATATTATTTCATCACCAAAATCCTGATCGATGGAGGATCCAGTCTTAACATATTTCCGTTGATAACGCTCAAGAAATTGGGTAAAGGGATGCATGAGATAAAGGATGGAGCAAGTAATGTGAAAGCTTTCGATGGATCTCAAAGGTCCACCATTGGTGAGATAAGCCTATGCTTGCAAATGGGACCAACCTGGATCGAGGTTGACTTCCAAGTGATAGATGTGCCAGCGTCCTACAACACGTTATTAGGGCGACCCTGGATCTATGCTGTTGGGTCACAACAGTAACATTACATCAGGCTGTGAAGTTCGAGTGCAACCAATAAGAGGTGATTATTCATGGCGATGGTAGCAACCCCATTTACAGTTGCTGGAAAGTTGCTCGGGTTCATTGTCAGCCGCCGAGGGATAGAATTGGGTCCGTCAAAGGTCAAAGCCATTCAGGAACTACCACCGCCAAGGAACAAGAAAGATGTGATGAGTTTCTTAGGGAGACTTAATTACATCAGCCGATTCATAGCACAGTCTACAGTTATCTGTGAGCTGATCTTCAAGATGCTGAAGAAGGACGCCGCAACAAAGTGGACCGATGATTGTCAAAAGGCTTTCGACAAAATCAAGGCATACTTGTCAACACCACCAGTCTTGGTACCACCTGAGCCAAGTAGACCTCTGTCACTCTACCTTGCAGCGTTCGATGGAGTTTTTGGCTATGTTGTGGGGTAGCACGATAAAATAGGAAGAAAGAAGCAATCCGTTTATTATCTCAGCAAGAAGTTCACTCCGTACGAGGCCAGATATTCTCTATTAGAAAACACTTGTTGTGCTTTGACTTGGGTAGCTCAGAAGCTGAGGCGTTACTTCTGTGCCTACACAACGTATCTCATATCGAGAATGGATCCATTGAAGTACATCTTTCAGAAGCCCATGCCCACTGGCAAGCTAGCGAAGTGCCAAATTGTCACGCCTCAAAATCAAGGGACGCGACCGGCACTCAACCGGGTGAACCTAGTCAAGCGAACCTGATTGGCCTTTCCTACCGCACGCGTTACCCCGTGATTTCAATACGCATTATTCAAGTAAAATAGCCACTTATAGCTTAAGCATGAACTTTCAACTGGAATTCACTTCTACCTTTTTATCATTACTAACACGCGATACCAAATACTTACAAAATACATATCATATTAACAATGTGGACCACGATTCCAAACCGTACGCTTACTACCCAAAATACATATATACTTTCCCCACATTGTGTCTACGGAGCCTCTACAAGTACAAAAGATTTATATACTACTTTCTAGCAACAAGGCCCCGGCTATACCTTACACTACACCATAAACTCAAAATAAGGTGACATGAGCCACACGTGGCCCCGGGAGGAAGTGGGGCTCACCAGAACAGCTGACGGAAAGGAGAGGAAGCACTACTGATGGTGGGCTGAATTACCTGTTGTAGAACCACCTACATTCATATAAGAAAATTTAGAGTTCCCGGCAAAAGGAACATTAGTACTGTGGAATAGTACTAGTATGTATGAACAAACTTTATCCCAAGTACAATCAACAATACACAAGTAAGAAAAAGTAACATAACCAATCAATGAATGCACGTGGAAAAGAACAACCAAATCATCAAGATTCACAATCTATCCTTTTCCCCTTTCAACATTTCCATATTCAGGAGTTTCCCCAATTTTTCATTCCGATGGTGATAACGATCACATTCCGTCCTTATTACCTCGGCCTCCCTTATTCCCTCGGCTACCCTTATTTCCTCGGCCACCCTTATTACCTCACATCTCATTATCTTTATTTGTTCGTGTTGTGGCGCGCAACCCGGTCCCACCCGACAATCATATTCTGTAACAATTAACCACAACAATCAGTCACAAGAATCAACATTTCAAGGAACACAAGTTCATATCAAAAATTTATTTATTTGGGCCCAAGCCACCATAGTTCTTACCAAGCAGTAATCCATGTTCACGATGTTTCCATAATCGTTCAACTCATTTACATCGTTTCACAATACCCTTTTTCCATTACTTTCCACGCACGACTTTTAGCCATTTTACACATTCCCACATTTGGGCACATATTCAATCTTACATTCATTACACATCCTTTCATATCGATACCCTTTAGCATTTACGAGCTTTGCACGGAATGAAACAGCCACATAGAAACATTTTTCACAACTTCATATAGCACGGTAGCATGACAGTCAACTAGGACAATCAGAGAATAGAATCTTACGTCTCAACACGTTTGAACAATCAATTCACATATTTCCAAAAAAGGTACACATACCGTATACTCGGACCCAACAAGAGGATTCTACAAAGGTTAAAGTTAGCCATACATACCTCGAATCGGGATCTTTCCTTAATTTCTATCTCAAATCACCGGACCTTCTAGAACTTTCAATATAATTCACAATGCGGCAAATTTAAACTTAGAATTAGGAATCATGAACATTTCTTGAACTCATTTGAGATTTCTATCAAACACTAGGTGTTCCCTTAGATTAAATAACCCCTTTTTAGGAAAGGTTAAAGCCAACCTACATTCCTTTACTAGATTAAGATAAATTGGGTACATACATGCAAGATTCTTAACCCCATCTTTATGAACTATCCTACCCATGTTTCATTTTAGCAAAAATCTAGAAATTAGGGTTAATGAGGTAGAAGTTTACCCCTTAGAGTGAAGAAATATGTGCCCTACTTGATTAGTTCCAAGCTTGAGTGATGAAGGAAGACCAATTTGATGAAGTTGGGACTTTATCTCTCTAGAACCCACTCTTTCCTCTCTCTAATATATCATAAAATTGTTAAAAATTGAAGGGGAGGGGTGTTTTAATGAACTGGGGTCGAGTTTTAAAAATTAGAAAAATAGGGCCCGACACAAGAATGCGGTCAGGAATGTGATCGCATTACTGACATATGGTCCGTAGAATCGACAACATAATGGCCCTCAAGATGGGCCAAAATTCAAAACACACTGCCCACGTATGCGACCATTGTGCGGTCCGCATACGCGTTATGCAGTCGCATAGTGCGTCGCATAACACCCACTTTCTGGAAAATTTTATTCTTTAAGTCTCGGGGTACTTTTTACTCAATGTTGGTCCGTTTTAAAATTTTCCACAATAAGACAACTCGGGGACTCATTCGGGTAGTATTTTTAAACAAGAAAATNGAAATCATTTTTCCAACTACACATAGTTCTTTCTTCTTATACCACAAATTTGCACATGATTCACATTGTTGCACATAACTTGGTCGTTTTAATGAGTCCCATACAACCCAATCACCTCAATATACTATATTCATTCAATTAATCATTACCAACCTACTCTACCATTAATCACTTGCCTAACACATTCGTTCCACAAAACTTTCATTTACCTCAAAGGTTACACACTACCCAAATAGAATAGTGGGTTCAGTTTTAGCACACATTGGGAGATTACAACAATAAGGCAATTAGGGGAATATGGGGTGCTTTCGCACAAAATCGAACATAAAATATAATTTGCTTAGAGATGACAGTTCTGACGAACACAACTAGACTTATTCAAACAAATGGGGATATTTTTCTTTCATCTCATTTTCCGCTTCCCACGTGGCTTCCTCAATGTGCTGGCTTTGCAACAATACTTTAACTGAAGCAATTTCTTTGTTCCTAAATCTACGGGCTTGTCTATCAAGAATAGAAATCGGAACCTCTTCATACGATAATTCTTCATTAACCTCAATAGTCTCAACTGGCACGATGACTGATGGATCTCCAACCACTTTCTTCAACATGGACACGTGGAACACCGGGTGGAGTAATGACAATTCAGGGGGTAATCCCAACCTATAAGCCACTTGCCCTATCTTTGAGCAATCTGATATGGCCCGACATACCTTGGGCTCAATTTCCCTTTCTTCCCAAACCGCATCACTCCCTTCATGGGAGACACCTTCAAGAATACCCAATCATCAACTTGGAATTCCAATTCTCTTAGACGAACGTCCGCATAGGATTTTTGATGGCTCTGAGCGGTTTTCATCCTCTCCCGAATGACTCTGACTTTTTCCAATGCCTGGTGCACCATATCTGACCCTAAAAATTCTGCTTCACCAACCTCGAACCACCCAATCGGAGATCTACACCTCCTTCTGTACAATGCCTCAAATGGGGCCATATGAATACTACCGTGAAAGCTGTTAGTGTAAGCAAATTCGATAAGCGGTAAATTATCATCCCAAATACCCTTGAAGTCCAACACACAAGACCGTAACATATCTTCAAGCGTCTGAATAGTCTGCTCTGCCTGCCAATCAGTCTGCGGATGGAAAGCTGTGCTGAGATTAACCTGAGTACCCGAACCTTGCTGAAATTTCCTCCAAACATTAGCCGTGAACTGGGCTCATCAGTCTGAGATAATAGAAACTGGAGTAACATGAAGCCTAACTATTTCCTTGGTATACATCTGAGCGTACTGTTCTGCAGTATCGGTGGACTTGACCGGCAAGAAGTGAGCTGATTTCGTGAGTCGATCCACTATCACCCAAATCGAGTCGAACTTGAGCTGAGTGCGAGGTAACCCTACCACTAAATCCATGTTGATCATTTCCCATTTCCACATTGGAATTTCCATAAGCTGAGTTAACCCACCAGGCCTCTGATGCTCGGCCTTCACCTGCTGACAATTCGGACATTTAGATACAAAGTCTGCCACACCTCTTTTCATACCGCTCCACCAATAAACTTCCCGGAGATCTTGATACATTTTCGTAGAACCTGGGTGCACGGAATACCTGGAATTGTGAGCTTCCGCCATCACCCTCTCCCGAAGATTATCCACATCAGGAACACATAACCTTCCCTGGCACCGCAAAACACCATCATCGCTCCCGAGTGAAAATGCCGAAATCTTGCTATTCAAAACTGCCTCCTTCAACTGCGCCAATGCTGGATCAATAAACTGTTTCTCCTTGACTTCCGCTACAAGTGATGATTCTGCCCCATTATGCACCATGACTTTCCCCTCGTCTGAGGTCGAGAGACAGACCCCCAGACTAGCCAATTGACAAACCTCCCGAGCCAACGACCTCTGATCTTCCTCCAAATGAGCCAGACTACCCATAGACTTCCGACTGAGAGCGTCGGCCACTACATTTGCTTTCCCTGGATGGTACAGAATGTTCATATCATAATCCTTAAGCAATTCTAACCATCGCCGCTGCCTTAAATTCAACTCCTTCTGCTTGAACAAATATTGGAGACTCTTGTGGTCTGAGAACACGTCCACATGGACCCCATACAAATAATGCCGCTAGATCTTTAATGCAAACACAACTGCCGCGAGTTCTAAATCATGCGTCGGATAATTCTTGTCGTGATTCTTGAGTTTCTTGGAAGCATAGGCTATAACCTTCCCGTGTTGCATCAACACACATCCCAAACCAACTCTTAAAGCATCACAATAAACCACAAATCCCTTCGTGCCTTCTGGCAAAGTTAACACCGGTGCTGAAGTCAATCTTGATTTCAATTCCTGAAAGCTCTTCTCACAAGCGTCGTACCATTGGAACTTAGTTTCCTTCGGCATCAATTTAGTCAATGGGGAGGCGAGGGTAGAGAACCCCTCCACAAACCT